>VWZO01015914.1:214355-295736 GCA_013396975.1 Bucco capensis | reverse complement strand
AAAACTTCCTGAGGTGCAGGTTGATATAAAACTTCTGTTTTCTTTAAGCTAACTTCCAGCCCCAGAAGCTGAGCAGTGGCTGCAAAGCAGGACGTTAAACACTGCAGAGCTACTTCTGTCTGGGCAACAAGGGCAGTGTCAGCAGCATAAAGCAGCTCCTGGACAAGATGCTTTATGGGCTTAATATGGGCCTGCAAACACCTTAGGTTAAATAGGCTTCCATCAATATGATATCTAATGTAGATACCATCCATTTGTTACAGTATTTCCCAGTGTGTGTTGCTGGATGTTCCTGTTCAGATACTTTCCCCAAAGGAGTGAACTTGGAACACCCTCAGGGCATACTTTACCCATTAGGGGAAAAAAAACCCCACCACAACTAGCAGTTTATCACTAACACAGAGAAACAGTTGTTTGACTTTTTAAACAAAACAAGGCAGTGATCTACTCTGATGCAGATTTCTTGCATTCCTGTTGCTGCTTGGTGTTGGCATCCCTTAGTTTCTTCCTTTCTCTTCCCTGCTTTTCTGTGTTTGGAAGTAATTTTTCAAGGTTATTGACTAGCCTTCTGCTTTCCTTTGCTTTCTGATTACAGGTCACATGATTGAAAGAGTCTCATTCAGTTTTCCTATCAAGAGCTGTGTGTTTATTCTAACAGAATTCTGTTTTAATCAACCCATGAAAAAAAAAGTCTTTAAAATAAAAAAAAACACCAAAACAACCAACCAAACTTTTTTCCTCTGAACTCTTTGTAAAATCCAGTTTCTATGCATGTTTTTTTACACATCCTCAGACCCTTGAAATCCCAGAAGCTGGATGCACTCACACTATCCCTATAACTTGCAAGAAATACACATAATTCTTGGCAAACAAAAAGCTCAAATAGTTGAGAACTTACATATGTCAAACTATTTAATAGAATATTTCATGCACACACACACCCTTGAGGGAAGAAAGTGAGAAATTTGCTATAAAAATGAAATTGTGCCTTCCAAGTGAAATCTCCCTGTAGTGTCCTCTCTAGGAGCAATCCTAGTTTTGTTCAGCGTTCATTAAATAGAATCACAGACTCATTAAGGTTGGAAGAGACCTCTAAGATCATCAAGCCCAACCATTCCTATCACTACTAAGCCATGGCCCTAAGGAGAGCATCTCAATGTTTCTTCAACCCCTCCAGGGATGGTGACTCCAGCACCTCCCTGAGCAGCTTGGGCCAAGACTTAACAACCCTTTCAGGAAAGAAATTCCTCCTTATATCCAATCTAAATCTCTCCTGCTGCAACTTGAGGCCATTTCCATTTCATTGTGAATCCTGGAGAAGAGACCTACCCCCATCCCACTACAACCTAGTAGCATTCTAGTGCTCTGGATCTCCTTGGATAGGATTTTGTTCTTTAACTGCATATTGGGAGCTAATACAAGTCCTGGACTTACTCCAGTCTGTGCTTTCTTGCCATCTAGACTTTGGGTATAAGCTGGTGATTATAGTTTCAAACTTCCCAGGAAAGGAAAATAAAGAGCTGAAGAAACTGCTGCAGCTTTTCACAGTGACCTCATGCATGGCCACATGCTGTCAGGATGTTTAAGTTTCTTGTACTGAGTTTTAAAAGCAGGCATAGTTTCCATGGGAGTTTAAAATGCTCTTTGTAGTTTTGACTTAAAGCCATTGGCAAACAAGACACTTAAGGCAGTCTAAATATCTCAAATTATGGTCTTGACTGAGCTTTTTTGTGCTTGCTTGACTATTTAAGAACTTGATATTTTTAAGTCAGAGCAAGATATTTATATGCTGAAGTGCAACACAAATTGTTAAATCCTTTCTTTAGAGAGGCTGCTGCATTACCTAACTCTTCTGCTGCTTTGTTTTACTCAGTTTTTCCACTAGCACTTACAAAAATCAGGAGAGGTGTAAAAAGGCAGTGAAGAAAAGGACTAGATTTCAGCATCCTTTGTGTGGAGTGTTGATATCAAACCTACTAAAAGGTGCCAGTAGTTCTGGTGTGCTGAAATAAAGTTCCCAACTGGCTCACAGATGCTCCCTGCTGTAGGAAGGACAATTTTCATGCCAGAAGACTACCTTTCTGCAGACTCTATGAACAGGGCAATAAATGAGGTGCATTTCAGTGAATTTCTTGTGTACCTGCTCTGGGTATGCTCTGTTAGGATGCTTGGATCACAAACTATGGCTCTTAGCTGGGAGGACTCTTGATGATGATGGAGCATTTTAACAATGAAGTTTCTCAGGGTCCATGCCCCCCCCCCAAAAAAAAAATTCCCCAAGGCTTGTGACATCTCATTGCCTCTGAGAACTACAAGGTCCTTGATTTGGAGAGAGTGTGGTGTGGGTAGCAAAGAGAAGTCTTGCTGCAGAACTTGCCCTCTTTAGTCTGGAAAAGAGGAGACTGAGGGGAGACCTCATTGCTCTCTAGAACTACCTGAAGGGAGGTTGTAGAGAAGTGGGAATTAGTCTGTTCTCCCTGGTAGAGAGAGATAGGACAAGGGGAAATGGATTGAAACTGTGCCTGGGGAGGTTCAGGTTAGATATTAGGAGGAATTTCTTTGCTGCAAGGGTTGTGAGCCATTGGAACAGGCTGCCCAGGGAGGTGCTTGAGTCCCCATCCCTTGAGGTGTTTAAGAGACAGCTGGATGTCATGTTGGGGAGCATCATTTAGAGGTGATAGGGCTAGGAAAAAAGGCTGCACTGATGATCTTCAAGGTCTCTTCCAGCTGGAACTGTTCTAGGATTCTATGATTCCTTGCTGGGTTTTGCAGCCCCTCTGAGCTGTATCCTCCTGCAGTGACTGAAGATGATGTTGTCTCCTCTGAGCTAGCTGAACATTTAGCTCAGCACTAGGCTGTGTTCCCATGTGATAGATTCCTAGTGATTGAAGGTTTTGCAGCATCACCAGGCTCAGGGCTCTGTGTGTGTCCCACTGTGTGCTGCTGGCTGAGAAACCAAGAGGAGAGACAACATTCTCCCTGCTGCTTTGAGTTTGTCACTGTGTATTCTGAGAGACTAGAAACAAAGGGGTGAGCCCATTTCCTCCAATGAGCAGTGCAAGCCCAATGGGTTTTCTCTCCTCCCAGCCTAGATGTTGAAGTGTGACTGACTTCCCTAGGTCAAGGTTAACCTGCCTTCTTCCTCAAGCCCTGTTAACAGGTCTAATGCACATGCACTAGTCCATCTCATTCCCAGTGTGATGTTTAGTTGCCTGCAGCAGGGTTCAGTATTGAGATTAGATAGTCATAAGAGAATACTATGCTGCTGACTGAAGCAAATTGGGCACAAGGTGAGTTAGCTGCTTTTAGCACTGCTTGTGTGTGTAATTATGCCTGACTTGGCCCTCTTCTGAATGTGTGTGCCCCATTTCTTTGTGTTGTTGCAGCATATATTGGGTGAGAATATGTTTTGAGCAGGAAATCAGCAGTTCAGAGCCAGGATCTGTGTGTGCATCTGGGCACAGCTTCAGCCTAGAATGATAATGACTAAGTTAATAAACTGTCAGCATGATTCCCAGCTGCATGTTTAACATGCACTATTGAAAGAGTGAGTATGACCATATATGTTATTGCTTTTAATTAGAACAATGTGAAGGCCAGGTTCATTGCAGGAACAGGACATAACTGTGGTTGTTTGCTTTCTTGCACTGGGGTGATAATCATGGTTTAGTTTTAGTCTCAGTGTGTTAGAGATTTTTCTAGCTGTGAGAATCATTTGGTAAATATATCATTCTAGATGGTAACAGTAGGTAAGTATTGAAGCCTTACAGAGTGGTGTTGTTTTTCTAGTAGTAAGGAGCTGTGCTATACAGAGTTTACAAAATGGAAGAACTGGAAGTTCCCAGGGCAGTGGGCAGGATCCTGTTTCCTCTCCAGTGCCCTTCCCTAGACCTGTGTTCTCTGTGCCCATCCCTGCTGCCTGAGGACACTCTCTGCCAGCCCTCCAGCAGCATGCTCATTTGGGATGCTTCATGCAAGGCAGCAAAGTGCTGACAAAATTGGATGCCAATTTTAGAACTATCAGGGTAAAACCAGCATCTGAACTGTCCTTGTAGTTTCCTGTTCAGTGCCAGGTGTGGGGGGAAGGAAGGACAGCAATGCACTGGCAATACTGACACTGAATGGCCCTGTGGCAGGGGCTCCCTGCAGTGACCCTTGCCACTTTCCTCACTCTGCTAGCTCTAACCACATGGCAGTCTTGTGCCTTTCCTTGCAGATTCTGTGCTGGGAAAGAGGGACAGGATGGTGTCCAAATCTAGCATCTTGAGATTACCTTGAGAGAAGTATAAAGGAAAAACTGGTTTGAATCACAAGAGAGGCAGGAAAAGCATGAGGGCTTTTGCTGGGTAGCTATTTTGGGGAGAGTAAAGCATTGCTTTTGAAGCCATCTGTCTGAATTGTAGTGAATCTCCCCATAACTGATCAAGAATGTTCAGTGATTAAATAGCAGTCTTCAAGTGAGTCCCTGTACCTTGCTTTCATCTAGTTCACTTGGTTCTGCTGTTTGACAAGTACCTGTCTGCTCTCTTGGAGCTGTGAGGGTGGCTGTTTATACCCACACTGCTGGCCTACTTTTAGGCAATTCATGCAGTGGGAAATGATGATTTTTTTTCAGTCTAGTGATCCTAAAATGTGCTGTGCTGGAAGTTGTCCCTGAATTTACTGCAGTTTCATGCTGCCTGTGGTAAAAACTGAAGTATGTCTCCCTCAGCTGTGTGAGCTGTTAGCTGAGCTTAACTTCTTGTGTAGGAGCAGCAAGAGCTCCTGAGTAGCATGGATCTGCTGAGATAGCTCTGCAAGCACAGGAGAGCTGGCTGAGCCTCCTCAGAGAGGCTAAAGGGGTAGGTAGGCTCTAGCTGCTGTACTGCTGCTTGCAAGGTAAACACTGGGTGACCTATAAGCCAGCCAGTCAACTTGTGTGTGGCCTTATTAGGCAAGCTGTGGTGGTAGTGTCTGGGGAAAGAACGTGCTGGCTGGAGGCAGAGAGAGAGCACACAGCCAGAATGGATCCAGCCCAGATCCCGCGAGGTACGACCCAGTAGTGCCGGAGCCCAGCTGTCCCAGGGACTGAGCTCTGCTTGACATATAGCAGCAGTCATGCTAGAGATGGCTTGAAAAGAAATAAAATCAGCTTGTGGCAATGTTAATAGCTGCAGTTCTCTTTCCTGTTCCATCTTTCACGTGCTGGATGATAACCTTTAGGATGCCAGCGCATGCTGTCATTCCATAGACTGGAGTGCTTTGTGGTGGCCTTGAAGAGGTCTGTTTGCATTCCTTGTGCTGCCTCCTTTCAGACACATACCTGAACTAAAAGAACTAGTTGGATTGTTTTCTTAACACCAAGACTTGTTTCTTCTCTCTTCTTGTGCAGTTTTATGCCCTTTATTGGAAGACAGTTCATTACTGGCTAAAGCAATGGTCCTTGCTCCCAACAGAAAGGGAATATTGGCACCCAACAGCCTGTCTGCAGACCAGGACTTGACTAGATTGCTTTATACACACTTCATGAAAACTGGCTTTCAGTGGAAAAAGAAGCATGAAAGAAAAAAAAAAGCTGCATGTTTTTCCTTCAGTAAAATCCCCACAGCTTCATAGAGGCAGATGCTGTGCAAGCTTTCCTGGGCAGCTCTGGGAAAGCTCTTCAGATCTGACTTGTGATTAACTTGCTCATAGTGATTGGTACCCTCCTGAGCACTGAGCACATTTCTGAGTTTTGCAGGGGTCTTGAGAATGTAGGAGGAGAATAAAGAGAAAACATTGGTGACTGCTCTGAATTTCAACCTGCTCTCTACTAGAGAACAGGCTCCAGAACTGCACTGTCACTGTGCTAACCAGATTTTGCTTTCCTCATGAATTTTTGCTTAGCCATGCTGGGTGCAAATTAAGCCTGGCACACATGCTTTTTCTTTTTTTTAATAGTGGCATTATTTTTAGTGACAGTACTTATAGCTGAGCTATCCTACCTTGGCCATCAGCTCTGGAATAAAACACGTGTTTTCTTTATTTCTTTTAGCAAATAGTTAATTTTCTGAGAGAGCACTGCAACATGCTCTGAACAGGATGAGAGCTGGGCTGGGGGATTTGTTGTTTGCAAGGTTGCTGTCTGCCTGAGGCTTGAACATGACAGTTATATTTCAAGGCAGGTATGCAGGGCTATGATGTGGCCTGTGAAATGTCACATCACAGTGGTAAACAAAATTGGTGTTTTCCTTAGATGACTATCATGAAGAGCCAAAGAACTTTGTTATGAATTCTCCCTTGTGGTATGCATGCCTCTCTCTGCTCCCTTATTGGGCTTGCCATGTGTGCAGAGATAGCAGTGCAGGGGTGGGCATTTGGTGACGTGCCTGGGCTTTTTGCATTGCTTAACTTGCCACTCCAGGCAAGGAGACATCCTTGTGCTGCTTGTGTTGCACTATGGCAGGAAGCTTTCCAGAGAAGGTGNCCCATCCCTGGAGGCATTCCAAGTGAGGCTTGCCAGGGCTCTGGGCAAGCTGATGTAGTTGGGGATGTCCCTGGCCACTGCAGGGGGGTTGGACTAGATGAGTTCCAGAGGTCCCTTCCAACCCAAACCATTCTAGGATTCTAAGATGGAGAAACCCATCCTCAAAACCCTGACTTCTTGTTTGGAGGACAGGAGTTTTGCAGACAGTGTCTCTCAGCAGTGGTTTAAGCCCCTCGTCATTGCAGCAGCACATTGACAGCTCTTACTCACTTGAGAAGTAAAGAAGATGCTGTTCCTTGTCATGATTGCAGTGAAGGATGTCCACGGAGCTGTGGCTAACCCTGTGCCTCCACAGTCTGAGCTGCAGTTGATTTACAGTGAGCTGTGGTTTGAAATGCTTTCAGATACTGTTTTGCTAGCTAAACCCCCATGTCTTCTCAAAGCCCTTGGGCTGTTTAGTAATTTAAATTGTAGGTACTGCTAGGAGCTGAGTTCTGGCATTATCCTCATTTCCAGCCACTTGCTTAGTCCATGGCCCTGTGCACACTGACATCTGTTCCCATTTCAGGCCCACAGACAAATGGATGATGTCTCAGTGGTAGATCTCATTACCACATGAGAGGAGGACATGGCCTTTGAACTTCCTTTAAGGAGCTAGTCTAGACTGACCCTACTTCTAAAGAGAAAAACCTTGAAGCTCTTTTCATTATGCTCCTGTCTTGCCATAGAACTTTGTGAACAGTGATAGGAGATGGAGGAATGGCAGGAGAACATCACCTTCACTTTCCTGGTTCTGAAAATGTGTTGCAAGATTGAAAGGTGGCAAAATCTCCTTTTAGGAGTAATTCATTGCTAAAATGAATTACTCAAGCAAGATTTCTTCAGTACCAAAATCTCCTTCTAGGAGTAATTCATTGCTAAAATGAACTACTCAAGCATGATTTCTTCAGATCTGAAACAGTAATCTGGAAACTGGAAGGGTTTTTTTAGTGTATATGGAGGAATACCTCTTGTTCTCCCTTTTCCCAGTACAAAAAGACCATCCATATTCTGTTAATGCAGCTGTCAGCTTGTACTGAAAAAATTAATCCCTTTTGTAACACTTAACTAATCAGCTTTTGTGACCTCTTTGCATATGACCTGTTTTAAAATACACCACACAAGCAAAGCAATGCTGAAGTTTGCTGGAAGAATTGCCCAAAACATTATCACTAACCAAAGAGAAATACTCTTGCCTGGATCATCATTTGAACACTGTTACACAGTGGGAGTAGGGGAGAAAAAAAACCAATCCATTGTCTTCCACTGGAGGGATGAGACCAGGAAACCTTATACTAGTTTACAAGTCCATACCAATGTCTTCCATTTGGGAAATGAGAGTATCAGTTGGCCAGATCCATGGGTCTGGATGGAGAATAGAAAACCTGAGCATTTTCAGCCCATAAGAGCTAGGATGCTTGGACATGACTAGAGATGATAACTTGCTCTTAAATGATTGTACTGAAGTCATCATCTCTTTTTTTTTCTTTTTTTACCTGTCCCTTAGTTTTGAGCTAAATTATTTCTTGAACAATTGTTATGGTTTGAGTGAAATAATGAGACTTGTGTGAATCTTGCTTTACTTGGGTTTTTTTTGGTCTTTATAATGACAAATTACATCCTTTTGTGTACTGTGAGTGTAAAGAACCTTGGTGTCTGCTGGGGAGTGTGTGATGGTTCTTTGCTGTGGTGAGTTACAAGGTAGTGTTTCCTTTGACCAACTGCCTCAAAGCACCATTCCACAGTCCTGGCCTGGAGCTTTGCCTTGGGTGTTGTGTTGTGCCACAGAAGTTTCTGCAATGCCTCTTTTCATCTCTGGACTGGTGGCAGTCATTTCTGAGAAGGATTTTGTGGGAGCCTCTCAGATGTTCTTAAAGAGGAAATACTAAATCCACCTAGAAGTGATACCACCTTAGCAGAATCAATTCTGCCCCAGCCCAAACCAGGACAACAATCCTGGTAGAAATTGCTGAAGAGTGGGAGGAAAGAGGAAAAACAGTAAAGAGAGGCTCTTCTAGTGCCTAGCCACTTAACCTTTGGAATCCTATGCCTATGTGGCTTGGGGTGGGCAAGTAGCCTGCAAGCAGGGAGGGGAGGTCACATGGAGTGATGGAAGAGAGAGTGGTGCAGCATCTCAGGTCTTGCACTTCAGCTTGCTATTCCAAGAGTGCTCTCCTTAACCAGAAGAAGAATAGTGGAATAAAATTCCTGAGCTTCTTTAGCTCTCTACTCATCGAGTGTGGATGAAAATATGATTTCATCATCTTATTTATGCAGCTCATCTCAGTTTTTCTTGCTGCTCAAATTTCTGTTTAACTAGCATAGTTGCTGGAGGTTTCTTTGCAGTCACTGTGGGTTTTATTCCCTCTGCATTCCTTGATTATTTTTTTGTATTTTATTTATTTTTAGGCTTTCTTCAGACAGCTGTCAGGGGCTTCTTTTGATTTTGATTTTTATGATAACTGCAAGCCACAACAAAGTCTCTAGTTTTCCTTATCACAGAGGAACACTTCTAAATATAAATTCATAAGTGATCAAATCTCAGGAAGAAAAAAGACTTGATCTTGGCTGGCCCTGATTCATAACTCTTCAGTGCTTTGGGGTTGGCAGCCCTGTAAGTTGGGAACAGTTTTGTAAGCCATTTAAACTCTAGCTTTGATTACTGGGATTAGTTTTTGCCAGACAAAAGGGGGAGATTTTTTTTCCTTTCCCTTCCTGTGGGAAGCTTCAGGAGAACATTTATCTGCCAGCTGCTCTTTCATGAGCAGTGTCATATTTGAAATGTATGCATGCTTAACCTCTAGCTCTTTGCCCAGATGACTGCAAACTTCACTTCCAGCTGGGCTGCTCCCCTTTGGAAAGGCTGAACTGTTGTTCTCTCTTTGTTTGCTTATGTTGGAGGCTGCTAATGCTCAAGAATTAATGATGGCAGAGGAGGACAAGAGCATTACTACTGATTTGTAACCCAGCCTGGATAATGCACTTCAGCTGAGCATACTTCCAAGTCCTGGGGACTAGATCTTTTTGAAGGACAAAATACTCTTCTTCCTTCCCTCACCAAGTGTTTGGAGATGGGTTTCTTTTCTTCTGGGAAAGGCTTGCTCTTAATGTACTGTTTCCAACCAAGTAGCAAAAAGCTGTGTCTAAGACTTCTGTTCTTTATACCATTGCTTGGCCTTACTGTTTTTACCAAGGTGTCTTCTCCACTACCAGAGCTGGTGAAGGGACAGCACAGAGACCTGCCTTGCAATAAATAGCTGATTCCTTTTTGATGGAAAGGAGGGAGACAAGTTGTCAGTTACCTACAGTTCTATCTTCCCAATGATCTGTGTGAAGAGCATAGCCTTGGTGTAATACCCTAAGGCTCCAGCAGCTCACAGCTTTAAGAGTTTTAGTCTTGGAAGCAGTGTTGGCACACGCTGCTCTTGTTGATGTGACACTGAACAAACTCTGGGGTCACAGATTCTGCCCAGTATCACAGTTTCAGTATTACCAGCAGTGGCATTAATGTGAATTCCTAGATACCATGTACAAAGCAATGACTGATGATCAATTTATAACCTAACCTGAAGAGAGCTTGAAGGCAAATTTAAAGACCTTGATACAGGTGTTGCTTTTATTGGATATTTTACTTTCCTCTGTAATAATTCTCTTTGGTCCTGTGAGGTGGCCCCTGTGTTCTTCCCCTGCCAGCCATAAAGAGTAGGGGAAGGAGTCCTGCTTGGACTAAAGCCTCTTGTAAGTATTCCTCTCCAGGTGGTAGCCAGAGCTGTTGGAGAAACTGGCTTCTTACTGTGTTCTGTGAGTGGAATTTAAACAGCACAAGCAAGGAACCCACGTGAAATATCTGCAAACTCTAGAGTTTTTCTGTCTTTCAGCAGCTCCATCTGCTTTACCTTCTGCACCTTGTCCTCAGCATCCTTCTGGTGAACCAAATGGTTGAGAAAGGTGTACAGCAAAGGAATGTGGGAGCCTGGCTCCTCCTTCCACAAATACAAACACACCTCTGCTGTCTGTCATTTGGGACATCACTAGGCACAGGGATGACAATGGAGCTGAGCTCACCTCTTTGCTTCAGAAGATCCTGTGCCTTTTTCTTTGTTGTGGCACCTCCTGGAAAGCATACCCAACAAAAGCAAAAGGGACTATTTCCTACCAGTTTAGTAATCTGCCTGGGTCACTAGGGGAACAGGACCTAGCAGAGCCCCTGCAGAAAGCCAGAAGCAGGACTGTCTTTCTTGGCAGCTGTGAGCTATTGCATCAGCTCAGCTGTCAATTCTGACTTCTCCTTCAACCTTGCTAAAGACTGCAGCCCTGAGATTGATCAAATAAATGTTACTTATCTGCATGTTATGAGAAACAGTTCCCTTACTGTGTACCAGATGAATTACAGGTGCTTAAACCCTGCTCCAGCTAATAATACATCTCTTCAGAAGATCAAGTAAGCAGTCTTCACACAAAGAGGAGTGGGCAAGAAGAGACCTTGTCAGAACTTTGTTATTGATACACTCACACAGATACTGGTCCAGAATGTCCCCAGTATCTGTTCCCAACAGCTTTGTTATTCCACCACTGTCTCATCTTTGTGTTTTAAGCACACCTGCACTTCCATCTAGGCCATAAAGCAGATTTTTCAGGTTAATAGCAAGTTTGGACTGATGTTGACAGATCACTTTTGTTACTGCTTTTGTATGTACTAGGCTCAAGTACACCTAGGCCTTCAGAGCTGGTGCAGAGAGCACTGCAGTGTTTGGTTGGACTTCTCTGGGTAGAATTAAACACAAGAGCCAATAAGGTCATAGGCAAAGACAAAAATGTGGCAGGGTAGCATGGACTATTTCTGAACAGAGGATGTTAACTGGTGAATCAGAGGCTTCCTTGGGTGGGTTGACTCCTTCCAGAGAGCTCTGAACTGTTGAAGGATCAGTTAATAAAAGGTGCTTTGGTTTAGGTGACTCCAAGCATTATTCATGTTTAAAAGGAACTGAATGAATAAGAAATAGCAGAGGCATTAGACAAGGCAGAGCTCATCTTTTTTCTACCTGGTGCAAGAACTTGTTAGTGGTTTGGTGACCTAGACAGGCTACATACTTCATGGTGAGCCAACAGAAATGAGTAGGGGTTTGATAGATATTTTTCACTTGTAGCTAAGCAGTCTCTTTGAGACCATCATTGCTTATACTTTAGCTGGACATAGAGATTCCCAGCATGGATCAGGGTCCTGTTGTACCAGGTGTGACCAAAACAGGTAAGGAAAGTCAAGAACTTGAGTCTTGTGTTTCTAGGCTACCTTTTCATGGTCCTGGCAACCTCAGCCTTGGGGTGAGTTTGCTTCTAGTTGGAATCTTTGTGTAGGGAAGAAGGCTGTTGAAGGGAAGCTAGTAGGCAGTTACTGGCCTTGGTTGGATGAGGTTAAGTGCATGGACACGTTAGTCATGTATTTACTGCTTCTTTGTGTGTGCTAGATGATCCAGGTAGTGCAGTGCAGAAGACACAGCTAGGGTTATTGCCCCATTTCAACCAAGTACTTCCAGACTTTCAAAATGAACTGTAAAGGCTCCCAACCCTTCAGTCTAAAAAAAAATTCATCCAATCTGCTTAATAAAAAAATATGGTAGCTAGGCAGTCCTTCAGTGCATTGTTACACCTTCTGTCTCAAATTAAAATATTTGGAGCTGGGGTGTCTGTTCTGACATCCCCACCCCCACCAGTCTTTCTGCTCATCTGTTATCCATAAATCTTCTCTGTTTTAAAGATTCCAACAAATAGTTAGGCAAAAACTATTTTTTTTTAGCATAATGATATGATTAACTAAGTCCATTTTTTTTGGCAGCCTGGATGCTGGGTGTTTTTTTTCCTTAAGCAAGCATTGCAGTTTATCCTGATTAGAGATATGAAGGAATTATTCCTCTTCTTGCAGGATTTTTCTCGACCTAGATGAGGATTTCAGGGTTGTACATTCATTTTGCAGGAATCTATAAGGTGTGATTTGGCTGTGGCTTTGAAGTGGTAATATTCTAAATCTCCCAATCACCATTACCCAATCTGTTTTAGCATTCATGTGCCTAATTTCTGTTTGTAATCTGATTACTGGCTTGAGCTGCTCCAGCTTGCAGCCTATTGCTATGCATTCACTGTACTCCCTGGGCCGTGCTAGCCTGACAGCTCCAGGCGTGTGCGATGAAAAATCTCTCCACAATATTGCTAAGACAGGCCTAGGGCTGGGGCTGCTGGAGAATTAAGCTGCTATTGTACTTTTCTCTTTGCTGAATCCTTTGTTTCTTGCAACCATGTTCAGAAATCCTTGGATCTCCAGCTATTTGGGAAATGCTAAATATTCTGAGGAGCAAGGTAAGAGTTGTAAGGAGAGAGGAGAAAATGCGTTTCATCTGTGTGTGTGTGTTTAATCTCTCTTGTGTGCATTTATGTGTGTGTAAATGTTGCTGGAGTGGATCTTCTGCAGTTCCTTTAGCTACTTTAGCCATCAGCATGCAGTTCCTCACCTAGGCTATTTCATTATTTCCTAAAGGACACTTCTGAAAGATCTGATTAGGTGAATCTTTTAATTAGCTTAGCTCGCCGTCGACTTAGGGCCTTTAAATATACTAAGTGACACTGCAAGGTTGCATCTACTTTTATTAATTCACTCTTTTTAATTTCTTATGTATTAAAAATTCACTCTTTTGAATTTCCTAGGTATTAAATGAAGGCTAGTGGTTTTATCTGGTAGTTGGTACCGAAGAGGAAGGGAGGCTAGGCTGAACAAACAGTTAAACTTGGGAGCAAGTTTGATTTACACTTCACTAAACATGCTCTTAATTTTAAATACAAACATTTAAAATTTGTGTAAAATCTGGTTATGAGCATGTTTAGAATTCTTCAGGGAAAAAGGGAAAAAAAAAATGCTGTTGTAAAGATTTTTTCCTTCTATGTGCCAGGTAGTGTAAAGGTGTTTTTTTCCCCTCCAATTAACCATTAAATTCAGACTGTCTTAAACTGCTGTTTCTTTTGTGGTCATATTTATTTTCTTTTGAAGCAGAGTTGTTTGACTTTTTTTTTTTCCCCCACTTTCTTGTGTTTGTATTTAATTTGAAGACTTCCATATTGTAGTAAGTTTTATTGCACTTTAATCCTCCCACATGGGGTTTAATTTGAACAGGGGGAAATACATCAAATATCAAAACTGAGTCATGTAATACAATTATCTGCTTGGGTTTTCTCTCTGTGTGTGGGGGTGAGGGGAAGAGAGGAGCTTTTTCTCTGTGAAACAGAGCAGTTTGAAGATGTTTTTTAAGGCATTATTGATGTGGCATGTATGAATGTTACTGAATGTGTTTAATGGGGAGCAAGAATCAACTCAGCTCGTGTGTCTCACAGCACAATGAAAGCCACTTTCTTCCCTTCTCATATCCCCTCTCCACTTTTGGCTAGGCTAGGGAGAATTTCTCTGTGGTCTGCTTGTGGTTTTCATAGTGGACAGCTGCTTTTAGTGCCAAAACTTTTAAGGATGGGTTATGTCCTGTTAAAAGAGCTATAAATTTCAGCTCTGCCTGGTTCTGATTAGCTAAGCTGATACAGAGCTGAGCTTTTAAAGTTCCTGCCTGCTCTTCTCACAGTAATGTAAATCTGGCCTTTGGAGAGAGGATCCTTATGCCATGGACTGTTCTTTTTGATGTTGTAGTGTAAAATACAGTGATTTATATACCATTCATACTGGTTTTCATGTCATACTGTTTGGGTCTAACATGAGGTTTCTGTGTAATCTGCATGCTTTAGTCTCCATTTGCTAGAAAGAGAAGATGAATGTTAACAAAAGCAAGGAAAAATTGCCTATTGAAGTTGAAGAATGCTATTAACAAAACTGAAATCTGCAGTGACCTGTAGCAGATGCCTAAAAATGGCTTTTTGCACTCTTTAAGCTGTTAAAATGGTCCTTTTTATCTTACTTTTTTAATTACCTGTTTCCCTAGAGAGGCTGCAGAAAGAAGTAGAAGAGAAAGAGGAAGGGAGGAGGGTGAAAAGTTTTGAAAGGCACAGAGAAAAAGATATATTCTCTAAACTGAGACTCATATTGATAGCTCTAATAAGTTTCATTAAGCTTTCTGCAAAAATAAGAGACATCCTACAAAGATTTCCATATATAAATATATTTTAGTAGTTAGCTCTTCTTTGAAACAGTTAAATCTCAGCTCTGAGACAGAGTAAAAGGGATGTTGCTGCTTTTGAATCATTCCAAAGTCCACGTTGTGTCATATTCAGGTTTGTCTTTGAAAATTAAAATGAACACTGCATCAATGACCAATTTTTGTATTCATTTAGCATCCTGGGATAGTTGACTTAATGCAGCTGGGGATGGAAGGCAGTTTTCCCATTGGCAGTGAATAGTTTGTAGCTTCATGTGTGTTTCAACAGCAGTCACAGAGCAGGTGCTCCCTTGCTTGCTAGCTAGCAGTTCTCTGAGGTCTCTCAATAGCATCCTCATGGTTAAGTGCAGGGAGCTGGTACTTGGAGCACTGATTCCCCTCCCCACTGGTCATTGTTTAGCCTTTCTGGTGATGCTTTGGCTGCAGAAGGGAAAGAGTTAAATCTGGGATGAGAGGGATTCACAAAGGTTTGGGAACCTAGTGGCTTTATAATACTTGTTTTGCTCTCAGAGTTAAACACGTGTCCCTCTCTGAAAGTAAGCATGCTCTAAGGCTATTCAGAAACAAAAATGGAAGCTTCCAAACAGTAGACAACCTGCAGAAATATTTCTGGCATGGATGAGGTAATACTGTTGTTGCAACAGATCCTCAGCTGGGCATCTCTGCCTTCTGCAGTGAATATGCAGTTTTGATTGTATTGCTAGGCTGCAGCCAAAAAAGGCTCTTGCTGCTTGCACCATTTGTCCTTTGCAGAGTGCTTCAGGAACACGTCTAGTGCCCGTGGGATGAGCTGGGGAAACTGAGTCAAGGAGTTGAAATGATAACCCCAGGTGCAGTGCCAAACCATGATTACTGGGATTTAGACTGTGGCAGTACTGATGCTTTTGATATGTTTATTGCCTGTACTGATTTTGGCTTTGGTTTATCACCACCTTGGATGTGCCACCTTATGCTCCTTTGACTAAAGAGAAGGCCTTTGTACAGTGTTTTCCAGTGGAAAAAGACTATGATTGGAGACAACAAGCTAGTTTCCTGGAAGTTTCCCATTTAGTATAGCATCTTCACGATGGTGTTTTTGGTTGTTTTTCCTTTCACAGATTTTGGCAAAGAAAACACAGTCAGATTTAAACCTTCCCGCCTGCTCCAGAGGAAGAGAGCATTAAGGTAAGGTCAAGCTTTCCTTGCCCAGTGAAGATGGCTGATTGCATGATTGTACCTGGCAGTCATTGCTTCAATCTATGTTCATTCTTTGGTCAGGAAAAATTATTCTTGGTCCTCTTGCAGGAGGAGCAAAACTCGGTATAAAGCAGATGCTCTGAAAAAGGTACTGAAAACACCAACTATCTCCTACCTGAGGTGAAAATTTGTAGCTGGCATTGCTGAGGGAAAAGTTCCATCCTGCCACTGCAATGCCCATTTTAACTTGCACAGTACAGACATTTAGTGAACCAGCTTGGAGAACTGATCTGTCTGAAAAAGAAGTTGGCTCAAGTGGGGTGAATCAATTCTACAGCCTTGCAGAGAGCTTTGTCAGCACATGGGCTGTGAGGATGCCACAGAGCTGATGTTGCTGCTTCCTTGCAAGGCCATGCTGCCTCGTGCCTGCAGTCCTAGCTCCTGGCTCCACAATGCTGTGTTAGGAGGATACAGCTCACAGTTGAGCAAGGTGGCAGGTCACCTTCCCTCTCTCTCCCCATCCTCACTTCCAGCTGCTTTTGGGGTCCACCCCTATGCTTGTTGGGCTCATGGCACAGAGAGGAGGGCAAGGAGTTGGGAACTGACTCTTGCCCCAGCAAGAGGCTGTTTTGGGGGCTCATCTGCACAGAACTTCACCAACCTTTGGCATCTCTTCAGTCACTGCACACAGCACCTCATTCCCTGCCATGCTCCTCCTTAGGTACAGGAGAGAAAGGGAAGGAATAGGAGTATAAGAGACATTGTGCTACAAAGGGCAGGTAGGGAAAGGAGAAAGAAGAGTAGTAGAGAAGGATGTGACTGTGGGGTGAACCTTTTATGTAAGAGTCCAGAGAAGGAAATCCTCCTGGAATTAGAGAGAATGAAAATGAATGCCAGGCACCTAGCTGGCAGATTTAAAAGTGGATTTTCTTACATTTCAATCACAAAAAGCATATCTCAAGGCTTTAATCCAGATGGCAGGGCAGTGTTAGTAGTGGCATTTGGATCAAACTTCTGCTTGCTTTTGGGCATGTAACTAGGTTAGTGGGCCAGCTATTTAGAAACTATATGCTGCTGCAGCAGGAGATGAAGTTCTCAGCCTGAATCCCTGATGGATAGAAGCAGCCCAGGAGGTGCAAGAGCAATGTGACTACTGAGGCTGTGAAATACTCTGCTAATGCCACATTATATGTTGTTTTTGAAGGTTGTGAAATATTGTTGCCTGTGTTTTAATAGGAATCATATGAATTCCTGAACATTGGAGAATAGAATGAGTTTGGGAAGCTGAGGCCAAGCCACACACAAATCCTGTGTGAAACAAATTCGTGGAGCCTCAGTTGATTGCATTTCATGAACCATGATCCCAGGCTATGGAACAGGCAAGCAATAAGCAGTATCCTGATTTAACAGGGACTTTAAGAAGAAAGAATTCTTGCAAATTCTACACTATTTTTTCATTTAGAGAAACCCATGTTTGCCCTACATTATTAACCCAATGAATGTTCATAGCCTAGCTGTTAAGTGCAGAAACTCCTGGTGCTGCTGCTTGGAATCTGCACCTAAATTTATGGCATGACTTGAGAAATGAAGCATAGCAAAGTAGATGGAGGTGTGATACATGCAGAACAGGGTTGTGGATCAGTTTGAAGGTACAATATACTTGGCAATCCAATTCTGACTGTCTCTCTCTGTTCAAGCAACTAAATTGATGCTGCAACTCATCCTTTAGCAGAGAAAGTAGTGCAGGGAGATATCCCTTGGAGGAGAAAGGGAAGTCTTGGTAAGGAATTACACTACTACACTGAAAAGTATATTCTTAAAACCCTTAGGAGTAGTGTCTTGTTGTTTATTTTACTATTTGGAATTGCTTGCACATCATCCTGGCTCAATTTAAGTTCCTAATGAATGTTCTTACTGAATACTGTGCCCTAAATGTGCCTACTCTCATTTTTAGAGCTTATTTTCTATATGTATCTATAGGGATCCAGTTCTTTGGCTTGACTATCATCTTCAGAGCAGTGCCCTGTGTTTAAATTCTCTGTGCAAACCAAAGCAACGTAGTTGTTAAATGGCTTTAAAACATTTTGTTTCTAATATGCAAGCATTTAAATGTTACCGGTGAGAAAGAGCAAAAATATCTCTTGAAGAGGAAAAACTCCTCCATTAGGGGTAAAATAGTCAGTACATGAAAATAGTTAATCATTTAACAGTAAATAAGTAGATAGAAGCTGATAGTCTGTCCAGAGGGAGATGGAAAATGAGAGCATATGGGAAGCTGTGAAGGAACTTTCACCAAGCAGATAACTGATGCTCTGTAGCCCAGCAAGGGTTAAAACTTCAGAAGTTTGTGGTTATTAAAAGAATTTTAATGAAATCTGCCAGTGAGCAAAGGTTGGAAGGCACCCTCAGTACAGAGGAGGAGGAGGAGGGAGCTTCCACACAGGAAGAACTGGGTGACCTTGAGGTGTAATAGAAAAAGGATGTCATGTAATAATGCTAAGTGCACAGTGGTGCATTGGGAGCTGATAAATTCTTCTGTCACTTGCAGCTGGTGAAAGCCAAGTCTTGGCATATTAGTTTCTCAGGCAGGATTGAGCAACAAATATAGTGTAGCTAGAAAAGGGCAAATGTGTAGTAGATCCTGACATTCATCTGGCTACTCACATAGTATAGTAGTATGGCTAGGCTTGGTGAACGAAGCTCCAGGGAGGGCTCCATCCACGCTCCTCCTCAGCGCCTTTTCCAAGCACGCTGATAAAAAGAGGATAGCAGATAGCACCCTCGAGCCTGAGCAATGGATTTGTTTTAGGTGAGACACAGCATGTGCAGAGCTGGACCCACCCTTTAGTCCTAAGGTTCATCTGCCAGGGCCTAGCAAGCTTGGACGCTGGCAGCCAAGTCCTTAGGACAGAGGTTTAACCTCTTAGCTGGAAGGCCTTACAGGGCTAAATGAGCTCCATCTGCCCGGGTTTGGAATCAGAGTTGTCCTTCTCCTAGGATGACTGCCAGAAGGCTAATGAGCTCATCCTACCCATCCAAGGATTCTAGGAACATGGGTCTCACTCCCCACACTTTCCCGTGGGCAATGAGTTTAATGCTCCCTCTGCTGTGGGCACAGTTATCACACCAGGGGCCACAGGAGACCACAAGGGATTTTCAGACTGTGCCTGAACTCACATAGTAGTGCTTCCTCTATTAGGATTCCTCTTTTGATAAGACACTGCTAAGACCCAGGTCTAGAATCCAGGCTATTATGGTCACCATCAACAAAAAAGATAGGTAGTAAAAAATCTGTTTTTATTGATAATCAGTGAAACTGAGAACCTGTCTTGAGAAAGGTGAGTAGATGTGGAGAACTTCTGTTAAGTAAATAAGGTAACCACCAACACTGTATGTATGTGTATGTATGGCTAGGCTCCGTGAACGAAGCTCCAGGGAGGGCTCCATCCATGCTCCTCCTCAGTGCCTTTTCCAAGCATGCTGATAAAAAGAGGATAGCAGATAGCACCCTTGAGCCTGGTGAGACACAGCATGTGCAGAGCTGGACCCACCCTTTAGTCCTAAGGTTCATCTGCCAGGGCCTAGCAAGCTTGGACGCTGGCAGCCAAGTCCTTACCACCAACACTATCATGAGAACAAATGGATGGAAACCCAGGAAAAGACATTTAGACTGCATTTAAAGGGGTTCTGGCTTCAGAGTGCCTGGAACTCCCTGGAGTTAAGAGGAAGGGGTGGGAGTCAAGAGTTTACCTCTCTGTGCAATCCAGTAACACAATTTGCTAGTGGCAGTCCTGATTTTAGCACTGGAAATTCATGTGGGACTGGGCCCTGGTTGTGGATGTTAGTGCAGAGTTGATGTAAACAAGGATTTGGCTGTGGGAGTGAATGTTTTCCTGTAGCCAGTCCCATGTTGATGGAAACTGAAGGTGCTACACTGTCCCAGGCATTATGGAAGCAGTTGGAGATGCTGCTAAATAAAGGCCAGGTATTCCAAAGCCATGAGCTAGATCCCTCAGCACTTTTGACACAAGACCTAAGGGATCAAATTGGTTTGACAAAATGAAGTTTGGGTTTGATTTGTAGCCTAAAAGGACCAAGATTACTTGCATGTTTTAAACTCCTCCATAGCTAAGAAGCTGCTTTCACATGGAAACTGGGAATGTCTCCACGTAGGGGTTCTCCAGAAGCTGTGTCTGGAGGAAAATAACATATTGTGAAGCTAACAAGAATCATGAGTGTTGGCAGTGTGGGTTAGGCATATAGAAACATGTGGTTAAGTGTCTGAGTCTCTGCCCAGTCTCAGATAACACATGTACCCATTTGCTTGTGGCTGCTGTCTGCTCTTTCTTATTTGACTTTGGGGTGGGTTGGGTTTTTTTTTTGGTTAGTTCCATTAAAGTGTTTTTACCCTGTAAGGCTATGCAGTTTTCTGTAATGGCCAGCTTATTGCAGCTCTTTGCTCTTTCCTGCAGTGGCTAACATTGCTTTTCTTGGCAGTACCTGGAATTATTCCTCTAAGTGCAGTTGTTGGAGATGATTTGCAGCAGGGGGCATGGTGCCTGAATCTGACCACAGCTCAGTTTCTTTATTGTCATTTCAAGGGTTTTATTCTCAACACAGTGTCTTACAAAGGAATGTTATTTATAAACAATAAAGAAGCAAAAGCTTCTTGTTGTTCATGTTAAATGTCACTAGTCATTATATGTTAAAACTCTTTCCAATGAGAAATGTTCTTCTGGAATAGTGAGTACAGAAGGGTGGGTTTTTTTCCCCTATTTTTTTTTTCGTTTCTAACCAGATTTTCTTGATGGAATATTCAGGTTTTTTTCAAAAGCCATTTACAAACCTCTCCTAAGGCAGAATTTGTGCAGTTTTTCATCTCAGTAACAGTAAATCATATGGCATATCACTGCCATGGCAAAACAAGGGCCTAGCATCACTGTGGGCATTTGTAGCTGTTACACCTGTCTACACACTTTACTAAAGATTTTAAGACTAGTATAAGTTTTCTTATGCCTAGTTTGGGATAATTTAGAAGGCATAATGGAAGAAATACAGCAGTTCTCTTTCTATTTTTAATCATTTGAGAGCTAAAATTCACTTTGTTTACCCTCAAGGACGAACACTTCCTCCACACACAGTCTCTGAAGACAGTTACTCTGCTTTAACTATCATGACACCTACACTTTACAATTAACATTTCTATAGTAAATGAACACATTTAAAGAAATACTTTGTTTAATCTAAAGGGACATTTTTGCTTTGAGACTATGAGGTATAAAACGAAATGATTTGCTGCTGCTGTTGGTGTGCTATAAGCCAGAGAAGAGAGAGATGAGTGCAGCAATGATAGGTTTCTAGGTGGAGAATGCATACAGGACTGAAATTGGATGAAGTATGTTTCAATATTTAATGAGGAATCATTTGGTATAGATTATTTCAAATGTAGTTGCTGGTAGAGCAACTTTGAAAGCAGTCACCTGTCAGTAATTTAATCCAACAATGTGTTGCAGTCAGTTCCATACAAGTTTCAAATTAGGTTAGGTTTGGCTTTGCCAGTTTCTTGGGGTTATTTCTCATTTCATTTGTATGGAAAATACTTTCTTTGGTATCTGTTAGCCTATCTTGCAGTAAATTGCTTACATCTTGCCTTTATTTGATTGGAAGCAGAACCATCCCCAGTTCTGTAAACCAGATGTTGCTTTCAGTTTTCAGAAGGAGTTCTCATTTGAAGATAAAGAAGAACTTGCAAACAGCACAAAGGATATTGATGCAAATCTCTTAGCAGTACTTCCAAAAGGTAGGTACATTATAAACACAAATGGCAATTGAACAGCATGTGAAATTTGGCCTAATACAAGTGCAAGGCACAAACAAAATCACTGAGGCACAGCTGTTCTGTAAGGGAAGTTTTCTCATCCCTGTGAAGTATGTCTAGGGGATGAAAGAGGAGATAACCACAATATTCTTTACAAGGCCCTGCTTCATGAAGTCTACCTTAGAGGGTATCCTGCCATAGCATCCTGCTCAACATCCTAAAGTAAAGCCTGGAGTTCAGGGCTGTTCCTGACCTCTGCCTATTCTCCCTATTGCCCTGGTCACTAGTGCTTACATTGCTGACATGAAGTAACTCAGAGGAGGAGCTTTTACTGTGAAATGAATGATTTTAAGCTTCTTAGTCTTGTGTGCTGCATCAGATCTTTTCGGTAGAAGTGTTGTTAGTCTTTAGTGCTGTCATGGGTGGCTTTTGAAATGGTGTAGTTTCTGATAGTCAGGTGGAAAAATGTCCCATCAACAGATAGGAAATTGGCACTAACATATTCAAATGGCAAAATAAAAAGAGAAATTCAATCCCCTAAACTTGCTAAAGCCAACCAGTGTCCTTGGAAGTGAAATTCCTCTACCTGGCTTTCATGTTTTGAAGTGAAATATTCAACTCAGCAAAAAAAAAAAATTCCTGCATTTTAACTTGTCTTTGTTTTGCTCTTTGTGCTTCTTTTCCTCACCTCCTCCAAAGAAAAATATTGTTGAAACTGCTTTCACAACAAAAGCTCTGCAGATGTTGACCAACCTAGCTGAAATTACTGTCTGGAATCTCTAGTGTGGGAAAAGTGGAAGGCAGCATAGAGTTAGTCCCATGCTATTTTTGTCTCATCTTGTTTGGGAAGGTGTTGGAGAGATGCTTCATGAGGCTAGTGCTCTTTTTAGGGCTGTAAAGCAGTATAGAATCTCTGGAACTTCAGCTAACACATAGCAAGAGAATGTTGAGCTAATGCTGCTGGGAGCAGTTTGGATGTTCCTCATTTAGAGGTGGACAACTAACAGTCAAGTTTCCTTTTTGGAGGAGGGGAAAAAAGAAGACTTGAGTATGAAGCTGTGCTTTTTAGAGCTTTCCTACAGCTGTGTGAAAGACTTCTTCTCTGATGGTTTAGGGACTCTATAAATTGGTGACTAGGGAAGAAAAATGGTCAAGGATTTGGATGGAATGTGGTTTTATTAACTGTGAGCTGTGGAGGCCTTTGACCTGTCTGAAGTGGCAGAACAATTATGGGGTTTGTTTTGACTGTTTTATGTATGTTTAGTCAACAGATGGGACAGAAGAACTCAACTAGCCAGAGGAGCAAACTTAAACAGAAGTAGATTTGGCAGAGGTGGGAGCAAAATATCTGTGAGAAATCATTTCCTTTGGTGTGAATGTGAGACAAAGGCTGGTTTCATATGCATAAACATCTCTGTTTAATCTAAAGTTCCACTGCTAGCACAGCTTCAGGAGGCAAGGCAGCAGCAGGAACTGCTTGTGCATTGAGGGAACACTCTGCTTTACTCAGGTGTTAGTTCAGGTTTCCATTTTTGCATTGCCCAAGCCCAATTCCCAGCAAGCTCCAGAGATCTGTGCCTGGAACTTGCTGACTTTCAGTGGTTATCTTGTACTGTCAGCCTGGTCAACAGTGTGGGCTTTGCTGCAGATGCTGAAACTAGGCATGGAAGAGATGTATGTCCCTTAGCTTAGCACTGGTAAGCATCTGCTTGCTTAGCTAGTTTGCACTGCTGCTTGCATCAAATGTGTATGTATTAGATTTTTCTCATGACATGATCACAATCTGAGGTACCTGGCTGGAGAAATTGAAGCAGATAGCTTGAGTTTGCTTTCTGTGCAACATAGGCTGAAGGAGTTGTGTGGGAGAGCAGCCACAGTTTATCTCACATTCTCAGCTGGAGCCTCACACACTATATTCCTACCTCCTTCTTTTGCTGCCCTGAGGAGTCATGATCTGAATGCATTCATTCTTGCTGATGCAAGGCATTTTACCTGGAGTCCTAGTGGCTTTGATATGACAGCCAATGTCAATAGTAGCTGTCTGTATCTGAGAGGTATGAGCACTGCTATTGACTGGAGCAAACTTCCTGCATGTGTGTCAACTAAGCTGAAACCTTCACTTAGCTATGCATGGAAGTTCTTCTGATAGAGGGAAGGGAGAGAAGGTGCATCTGACCTTTAAAAGGGTGGTGTTCCAATAATGTTTATCTTCTTAGTGTCTACAGCTAAGTATCTAAGTCTGGTAGAGGAAAAAAGCTGATAGATTTACTTCTGCAGTGACATGGAACAGTGTTTACTAGAGACTCCTGACTCATCAGTTGTTCCTAGGCAATCTAGGGTTGATTTAGCAGATTGTAGACTTTAGCTTGCTTTAACTTTTGATCCCTGGGTCAGCAGGATCAGAAGCTCAGAAGTGTGTTACATCAGAATAGGCACACACAGCTTTTAGCACCACATCTGTGCCAAGGCAATGATATGGGAGTGTGTTTGTGTGTGGGGAGGGGGTGTTAGGCACACCCACTCCCCCCAGTCCATTGCATCCAGGCTGTCAAAACAGGCTGGATAGTTTCTCTTCCTAGTGGTAAGAAGTCATATAACACTTATTTATGTATCACTCAGGGCTCCAGTGTGGTTTGCAAACATCACTGCTCCATGTGCACCTATGTATTTATAGCTAGGGCTTACTTCACTGCTCATGCCTCTTGCTGCTTCACTGCTATTTTGTGAACTGTCACAGCTGTTTACCAGCACATAACAGCACCAAACAGTTCAGGGGAAGAGGAGGAAATTAGCTCCAGATAGCAGAGTGATTAACCAGGCAGGAATATCATGAGGATACATGGTAATTTTCACTCCAGTCATGAATCATTGGGATTCTGGGGATTTGCTCAATAGAAGGGAGTGGTAGAAAGGAAGGAATAGGGGATGTGATTTATCTTTAAACATAGTCCCCAATCTTTATGGAGACAAGATAAACAGTAATTCCATGCTGTGTGGTTTTGAAATAGGTTACTTGAGTGTGTAAGCTTGGTGTCAGCTAGTCAAAATATAACATGCCCAGTTTATACTACAACTTGAAAACTCTTAGGGTGGCATAGTTGATTCTAGCTTAGCCTGGAAGTACCTGGAGGGGAGGACTCCCTGGTGATTACACCTATGTGCCTAATGAACTTTTGATAGCACACACTTAATTAACTAGGAAAACAAGAGGAAAATGCTTATTCCCCAAGAAAACCTCTTTCAAACCTCTTAGTTTTATTTGACTGTACCTTATTCAAAATATTTTAGCAAGTTTCTGAAGCTTAGTGGCTTACAAACTGTATAATCTTTTGTTGTCTCAGTTTCAGAATTAAGAAAACTGTTTGAACCAAACACCCAAGATTTTTTGGAAATGAAAAGGTAAAAAGAAACAACAACAAAAAAAGTCTTTGGCCTGTCAAACAAAACACACAGCTTGTTTTGTTACCTCCTCTTAGAAACTCTCCCCTCAAACCTTCAGAGATGCCTGATTTGACATTTTTCACCCCTTTTTGCAGAAAAGAGAGAATAGCTAGACGTTTAGAGGGAATTGAAAATGATAGCCAACCTATGCTGCTGCAAAACTGTCCAGGCTCAGTCACACATCGGCTGCTAGAGGAGGATACCCCAAGATACATGCGTGCCACTGACCCCTACAGCCCTCACCTGGGTAAGTAGCATGTGGCACACACTCTTGCAGTGCTGAACAAGGNGGAGGGTTGGACTAGATGAGCTCCAGAGGTCCCTTCCAACCCCTAACACGCTGTGATTCTGTGATTTGTGCACTAAATAGAGAGGAGTTTTGCAGAAGAACTGTGGTCAGGCTTTGGGTTTTTTTTTTTTCCTTTAATTCTCCAGATATCTTATTTGAAAGAGGTTGATTACCCACATTGTTTTAAAACAGTAATTTGCTGTGAGACTCTTAACGAATTACAACGAATGCATATTTCTTAATCATTTCTATGTGATTTTGGAGTCCTAAGTGTAAAAATGTAATGTGTTTGTGCAGTCCACTTTGATTTGTGAGAAAATGGGAAGCTTTTAGCTCACTTGCTGTGAGTGGTGGGTAGGGTACTCAGGATTTTGGGGATGGACATGCTCATAAATGTTGGACTTTTGACAGGAAGATCAAATGAAGAGGAGGAAACTTCAGATTCTTCAGTAGAAAAACAACCCAGATCATCCAGATACCGAGGAGAAATCACAGGAGGTAACCCAGAGTCCTTGTATAGCACAGGAACCATGGATGCCCAGGAGCTGGAGTCAAAAGCAGAGAGAATAGCTAGGTACAAGGCAGAGAGACGGCGGCAGCTGGCCGAGAAGTACGGATTATCCCTTGATTCCGACCTGGATTCTGACTACTCCTCCAGATACACACGGGCAAGGAAAGATCCTGACAGTGTGGAAAGAAAGGGACTGAAAAGTGAAAGGCAAAATGATGAAAACAAAGACTCTAGCTCTCTGTATTTATCCAGGACTGAGACGAAGGAGTCCAAGAGTGCGATTTCTGAATCCAAAGAATACTCCAGCCAGGAAAAAGATGGTGTTCAAGAGAAAGAAGACCTCTCACTTGAAAAGAGGGCTAGAAAAGCAGATGATGACAGTGCCATTAGACAGGCTTCTGACCCTTCAGCAGCCTTGGATAGTTCTGTCTCCCTTTCACTTTCTGGACGAGACTCTTGCTCCTGCACTGAAGTGCCAATGTCACCCAAGCAGACCCCCAGGGAGTCTCTTGCTTCACCCAAGCAGGCAGCCTCACCAATCCATTTGCAGAATGACCAGCCCTTGCACAGTAACATCAGACAAAGGTAAGCCTAGGCTTTGATTTGTTTGTTTATGCAGTAGATCCCTTTATCTGAATGACCTCCTGCAGCAGTGTCTGCAGCATGGATGACAGTGTATTACTTACCTTGGAAGAACGTGACTTTGGATCCCTCAGGCTGGGATCAGTGGATGACAGTGTGTTTCTAATACAGGGAAGTGCCTCTCTATTTCTGGGATTAGCTATGCCCTTGGTTTCACTTTATATTTATAGAATTTATGCTAAAATTAGGCCCTGTAGGGAGGAGTGGAATAACTGATGTTTAAGCTGCTTAAGCTAGAATTTGAAACAGTTATGGTTCTAGATCTGCTTTTTTATTCTTTTGTTTTTTATTCATAACCTGTTAGAGCAAGCCTCTAACTCATTTTCCTCTCTATCCTGTAATTGTTGAGGTGGGGGTTTCCAAGGAAAGGCAAGCTGTTTCTCAGTGAGGATTTGAATAGCTTCATGATGATGTTGGACAAAACAAACCAGTTCTCAGAGCTAAGAGCTGAAAAGTGCCTTGGGTCACTTGAAAGATTAGTTGATTTGTTGTTCTGCTGTGAAAGTGTAAAAACCCTCTTGAACTGTGATAGTTAATCTTTCAGATAATATTGGGGTGGTATGTGTGTGAAGGGCCAGAGGGGGAGAGCTAAAATTCCATGCTGAATTTGGAGAGCATAACCTCCCTCATGCTGAATTATTTCAGGTTAAACAACTTTACTCCACTAATAGATTAATTAGATTCTTCCAGAAGGAAAACAAAGATCATTTTCATTGATTTCACATTGTAGTTACACACTGTAGTGCAAAAACACTGTCATAGTGTCTCAATGACTGAAAACAACATGTGAGTAAGAATTGTTATTAAAGTATGATTTTCTTTAAGTGTGATTCTTTAATGTCTAGGTAGGTGGATAGGTGGAAAATAACAGTTGTAAAAAGCTGAAGTGAAAACATTGTAGCTAAATATGATGTAAATTGTGATGAGAACTTAATTGTAAATACATCTGGATCATGCTGACTTCCTAAAAGTTTTAAATGAGCTGGGAAAAACTGAATCACTTACACTTTTTAGCATTTTTTTTGCATTAGATTCAGAAACAAGTTACCTTGGCTGGGATTACTTTATTCTTCCCATCAAAATCACAAACATTCCTACTTGTTGTAGCCTTTCTTATTAATTCTCATAAGCATACCTTAAAGTTTGTGTGAGGAAGCAGTCTTCCATGTCAATGGTTAACCACCTGGTGGATTGATTAATCCTCTATTTACAGAGCCTGTCAACTGTTCAAATGTACTTAGCCTTCCTTTTTCTTTCACTTTCTTGCACAGGACACACCAGTAGTAGTCTCTTAATAATTTTTTCATAGCTTTTCATTAGTCAGATGAGTTCTAATCCTCACCTCCTTTTGCCTGGATATGAGCTGTCATTGGACTCTCCAAATTATGCCAACATTTTAAAGGAATATTGTCATTTCAAAAAAGAGGGAAAGTAAATCAACATACTTAGGCAGTACCATCTTACTTAATGTTTTAAGCTAACAGTTCTGCTACTACAGTAAGTAAAATAGTCATTGCAGGGTCATCTATACAACTGAGACCAGAGCTGTACTGGAATTCCTTGTTTCAGTCCAAAGTGTTGACTCCTTCCTCATAGGAATGGATATTGGAGCAATGGATCTTTGGCAGGTCGTTTGCTTTGGTGTTTATAAGGTGAAGGAAGGGACAAACTTTTCAGCCTTCTGAAAACAAACTGTATAGCCAAGAATGTGCCTGCTGCAGGGTAAAAAGAGGTGTTCTTTTTCTTTACTCTCATAAAGCAATCCTAATCCCTCTTCCTGTGAGGGGAAACCAGTGGAACACTAAACAACAAAATGCCTTCTAGGTTGTCTTCTAACTCAGGAGCAGCTGGACTGGTTCATCCTAGAGAGCAGAAGGCTTTGGGGAGACTTTATTGTGGCCTTTCAATACTTCAGGGGGCTATTAGTAAGATGGGACACACTTTTTCCTAGGGCCTGTAGTGATAGGACAAGGAGTAATGGTTTGAAACTAGAAGAGTAGACTCAGAGTAGATAGGAGGAGATATTTTACACTGAGGGTGGTGAGACACTGGCCTAGGTTGCCCAGAAAGGTGGTGGATTCTCCCCATCCTTGGAACCATTCCAGCTTAGGTTGTTTGAAGCTCTGAGCAACCTGACCTAGTTGAAGATGTCCCTGCCCATGGCAAGGGATTCAATGAGGTGACCTTTAAAGGTCCCTTCCAACCCAAACCATTCTAGGATTCTGTAACTTCCTACAAATTGCTGACTACATAATCACTAACTTCAGACTCTTTCTTGGGCTCAATATTTACATTAAACAACTTTCCCATGATTACTGTCTGGTTTATCTTTTGAAGGATATCATCTGCTCCCACCAAGATGTGGTGCAGCTCTTCCAGCAGCCAGGAGTTTAAACTGAAGACTTTAGGCTTTTGTTTGGATATAAGTGTAGGCAGTAGGTGGTATTTTAAAGGCTAAGTTGGTTGCTAAGAGCCCATCCTTCATTTTAATACCCCTGACAGCTTCCAGGGCCAGCACTAGGGTGATATTCAGAGATTTAGGAGAAACCTCTCAGTCTAGTCCCTGATTTTGGTTGGTAAAGAAGTCATTGCCTATTTCCATGCACTTACTGTGTGATAGTCTCCTGTAAGGCCATTTGCACCAGCAAAAGAAGGGTTAATGCCAGCTTTCCACATACCTGCCACTTTGGCAATCAGTTCCACATTATATAGATTGCAAAATTGGGTTGTTTTGTTGTTGTTGTTCCATTTAAATGTGCTGCTTTCAAATTGGAAAAGAAATGCAGCTTGCTTTGAAACACATAGGAAAGCTTTGTGCCTTCAGCCCTAAGAAGATTTAATAATTAATCCCATTATCCATCCCTGAGAAGACAACAAAGTGCTGAGAAGGTATCATTTGACATTGTCTGCATTTGGTTAATGAAGTGGCTGATTAAATTCAAAAGATGGCTTACCACCTTCTGCCTGCTCTCTTCAAAGGGAGGAAGGAGCAAATCCAAGGAAGTGCTGCTTGGGGCACACCCACTGTAAAGCTGCCAAAGTACACAGGCAGAGATGAGAAGGAAGTTTGCTTCCTTCCAGGCAAATCCAGCTACCAGATCCGCTCCTGGGAAAAGGGCTTGGTGGTTTTGTACCTCCTCTTTGGTCAGTTTCTTCAGGAATTCCAAAACATTTGGAGAAACCCAAGGTGTTTTAACAGTCAGTGTTTGTTCTAAGCTTGATTTGGATTAGATGACAACAGTAGGTGAGTTCTCACATTTCAACTTATTTGCAGTAAATGCACAATGCTCTTAAGAGCAGTTGTTGATTTGATCTTTTCCAACTCTTTATTATTAGACCAGCTAAGAAAAATTGAAGTAGGTGACCTGGAGCTTAATTAGGGATTTTCATCCCAGATTGCTCTACTGCAAGTTCTTTCAGCTGTAGCTCTAGGTGATGGAAAGCAACCTAGATGTGATCACCTGGAGGGAGTTGGTAACTTAGTCTGGGCTTGCAAAGTTCAGAGGATCTGCTGTTGTTGAGGGACTGCAGCTGAAGGTGGGCATTAGAAACTCTCTGTAGGTAGTCTGCAAACACCCTTTCTTCAGCTCTTCTCAAAGTTTGCAGTCCTCTTGTTGCTTTCAGTACTAAATGGAATAAAGTTAAGATCAAATTGGGGCTTAGTTTGGTTTTTAAGCTGTTCCTTTCCCCTGTCACCCAGTGTCACAGCATGTTTTACTTGAGCTAAGTGGCTTTCCATTTCAGAAGCTCTGGGTGATACAAAGCTACAAGAGTTCCAGATGCTCCTTGAGAGCTTCTTGGGAAGTGTGATAGAGCCATCTGAATTTCTAGCTTTGTTAAATTCTTAGTACAACTTCATTTTGGAGCCAGCAGCCTTTGCCACTTTAAAATACAAATGAAAGGAGTAGTTTTAGCAACTTTTCTAGATGTCCATACATAAACCCTTCAAACTGCCCCTGCAATGGCAAGTGGCAAAAATAAGACTGTAGTTGCTTTCACTACTCAACTTCTGGGCAGCACACACTTGGTAAAGTTACCTTTGCAGAACATTTAACGTTCAGAACACTTCTTAGATGTTTGTGGAATGAATATGATAGTTTGTTTCACACTTCATCACCTTTCCATGTGATTAATGTGTGCTGTGCTTTCATTTTCATGAGCAGTAATAGAGCAATGAGAAAACACAAGTGGTGGGGAGGGAAGGCTGGGAGGAACAAATGGGAGCATGTGTGGAGATCTCAAAAGTTACTTCAAGTTCTGTTTTCTGTAGTAGTGCAGGGAAAGCAAAACCTGAATGGTTCCTTCAGAAAGATTCAGAAGGAGACACACCTTCACTTATCAGCTGGCCCTCCAGGTATCAGAAAAGCTGTGTGTATCAGAGCTGTGTGACTAACAAGCAGGCTTACAAACCTCCTTTTGCTTTCCCTTCCCTCTGTCTTCATTTAACACATGCCTTTCATTTTCCCTTGAACAGCAGCAGGTTAGACAGTGGTGTTTCTTGGGGATAAACAGCTGTGGAAGCTTCTCTGAAGCATCTGCTCTCATTGTAACTCAGGAGCAATTGATATTTGGATGAAGAAGTACAAACACCCCTAGCTTCTTCCACAGCTATTAGCAGTCTGGCATCCACTCATTTCTAGAATATCTTGTTTTATCTCACTTTGTACTCTGCAAATCAGCAGATTTTTTTATACCAACAGCATTCCCTGCAAGTAATTCCTTGAATTCCAAAGGTGATACAGCAGGTAAAAATTCATATTGAAAACTAAAGCAAGTTCTTGATCAGAACTACAAGCAGCTGCTTTCTCCCAGTTTGGGAACACACACCCTGCATTGCAGGAAGACTCTTTGACATCTTTCTGATTAAAATAATCCTTATAACCCAATACTAACATGAGTGTGGCTGTTTTGGAGAATGCTTGGTACATGTAGTTTAAGGAATCACTTGAATATACTTTCTATGCTTTGAGACATTTCCCTGCACCAATCCTCAGCAATAAGAAACACCAAAATATTAGAAAGACTGGTGTTTCAGATAAATTTGGATATCCTGAATTATTCTCTCAGATATTCATTTTAGTTTTTTTCCTGATTATTGATTTTTTTTTTTTAATAGTGTAAACTCAAAGTTTGTTGGTAGCAAGCCTGGAATTGTACATACTTGGAGCTGGATTACTTCCTTTCAACTCAAGAGCTAGCTTCCTATTGTACCTGAATTTCTTTCCTTCCTCAGAATTTAAATCATTTTTTATACCTGTTTGGAAGGGGAAGAAGTTACAGGGCTTTGATTTCTTAATACTATATATGCAATATTTCCAACCACTCACCCTGTAAGCTATTTAGAACCACTCCGCATGGGTGTAAAACTGCTAAGAGCCTACGTGCAGTTGTAGTGATGGAGCAAAGGTTGCCTCTGGCTGCAGGTGCTTGACTTCTCCTGCAATGGCATTAAGTGTCTAAAGGTAGGATATGACTGTTTTGCATGGATGTCTCACAAGCCTAGAAAATGAACTGAATAAGGAAATTTTGGGCATCATGCCTGTAATTTTTGTTCATTAGAGTGTCATGAAACATTGAAAAAAATGTCTGTTTTGAGTGGTTTGGGTGGTTTTGAAATCATTTTATTCCCTGCAAGCCATCTGAAGAGTAACAACCATGCCATAGCTTTATGTCAGGATTTAAGGCTTGCACTTCCAACATATTTTTTTTCCTCACTAAGTGAAACAGGTTACCCAATATGTTATAGTTTAGATGTCTCACGTGATGCACAAAAGCACAAGTAAAAGTGTCTTTGGCAAATCAAACCATCTGAAAGTCTAGGTGAAGATATGTTTTTTAATCCCTTTCCCCAGTGCAACCACATCTTGGTATGATGTAGGCTGCCCAGTGTTCAGACCCCTTCAAAAACCTGGCTGTGTACATGATTGCCATTGGAATTTGCAATTTCAGGCTGAAGCCAACACTTTGATGATCTAAAAAAGCAGTTTTGATCATCTTGTTTGCTTGCTGTTTGTCAAACACAGTTGTGGCCTTGTGGGAACATGCTGTCCATGTTCAGAGCTTTCTCAGTTACCTTCTCAGAAGTCATGCACTCGAGTGTTTTTGAGCAATGTTACTGCTAAGATTTGGGGGGTGGAGTAAGAGCTTGCATCATAAGATTGCTTTCCTTTATGTATTGATTGCTTTTTTTGTTGTAACACCCTGTTGCTGTCTGTACCCACAGTAGGTATCTGTGTTCCTTCCCAAGTGTTGGGTATTGCTCTTCACAGCTTTTAATCCTTTTTCTTTCTTAAAGAGTAAAAGTTAGAGAGAAACTGGTGAAAGAGGAAAGTGCTCGTGGAAGCCCTGACCTTGTCACAGACACAGTATCTCAGAGAAAATCCCATCCAGTGCCAGCCCACTACATGCCTCTCCAACCAGAAACGTCTGCCTTTGATAGGGTCATACCTCAGCCCAGCAGTTCAGCCCGCCAAGCAATCCATGGCTATATTCAGCCTGCTGGCATTGCTCACACAGCTCAGCTGATGGCAGCAGAAGAGCCAGCAAACACCTCTGTTGGCAGCCTCCTGCAAGCAGACAGTGCTGGCCTCTTAAAATCAGAGAGTGAGAAGAAAGAGGCACTTGGTTACAGAGAAAAAGCTGATGAAGAAGGTTCCTTGGAGGGTGAACAGGCTTCCAAAGGCAGAAGACCAATTTTGCCATCGGAGATTCGCAAGCAAGGGAAGAACCACAAAGGCCTCTTTGGAGGAGAGGATTTGGACAGCCTTGTGGGGAGTTCCTCTTTCACAAGCAAGCTGAAGGTTAACTCAGAAGTTCCGAGAGAGCTGGAGTGCAATAAGAGGCAGGCTCCTGAGCAGCAGTTAAAGAGCCCTGAGAACATAGAGAGGAGTGAAGCTGTTATGTACATCCAGAGCGGGTCTGTATCGCAGCCTGCCAAGGCAAAAGCTCCTGTTTGGAAAGTGTCAACAACCAAGCATAAAGTCCTGACTCGCTCAATGTCTGACTATACTGTGACTCCTAAGCTAGAAGCTTTTAAAAGTAAAGAGAGCATGGATGGCAATGCAGCAAATGGTGAGATTGGCATGGTTGACACAAAAGTCTCTGTTGCCCAACTCCGTAATGTCTTTCTGGAGACTGCTAATGCCAACAAGAAAACAGATCTGTAGGTGACATTTCAGATGTATTTTGGTGTGAAACTTGCACGTCCTTGGCAAAAAAAAAAAAAAATAAAAATGACCCCCACTCAATAGCAGTTGTGTTCTGCACTTAAAAGCACACAGCTTAGCTCTCACCAGTGTGGACTGGAGGCTGAGATGGTTTGAATCCTGCTTTGTGCTTCTGCTTGCTGGGGCGAGTTGTGATGTGTGGGGTAGCTGCAATGTGTCTGTCCGCGCATGTTAGCGGAGGAGCATGAAGAGTGTGATCTCTAGTGAATTGTTGAGATGCTTACATCTATGCTTTACTTCTCTCTTCTATTTTCTTTTCTTTTCTATGCCCTTTTCTATCCTGTGGTTTAAAAGTGACTCAGCAGCAGGTAGCACTTTGTCTGCCAATGGTGACCGTGAGAGAGGGCCGCGGAGGCCAAGGCGCTATTTTACTCCTGGTGAAAATAGAAAGACTTCTGAGAGATTTAAAACTCAACCTATAACGTCAGCAGAACGAAAGGAGACAGATAGGTAGGCACTCTGTGTGGCATTCTGGTGCAGGTAGACACTGGACAGGCTTGTGAAGAGACTTTTTGTTCATTTCTTAGCATCAACATGTTGTGAGGTTATTGTTTTCTCTTTAAGAACAATCCATTGTTTGTTATAGCTTCTTGGCAAATTAAACCCAAACCAGCACCAACAAAACCAATTCAGTGCAAATCCCTCCCTCTACAATGGTGACCAGTGAACCATCAGAAAGTGTTAAGAGCTGTCTGGTTCTGTCTAATCAGAAATGCTTTGGGTTTTATATCAAGAGTTTCCACTCCATCTACTCTGCTTTATCATTTACTTTTGTAAACAACCAAAGCTATATGTTTTATGTTAAAAGATCTGGCAGCAAATCTTAGACTTTTCTCTTCTGCAAGATGAACTGGAAGTAATTTTCCTTTACTGTGTTTAAGTTTGGCTGCAGTTGCTTGCCTTACTGCTTTATTAAAGGCTGTCAAAGTGGGAGCTGTTGAAACATGAAAGTTTTCCCACTCTTTTGAGATCCTGCTACTTCAGGTGGAGCTTGAATTTATGTTTTGATGTCTTGTTTCTAACTTAACTTCTTTCTGTTTGATAATTTTCCACTAGGTCAATTTTGAGTGCAGAAATACCAACTGCTGATGGTATGTTACTATACTATTTTCTAACAAAGAAATGGGAGCAAATCTGTTTTGTTTTAACTGAAGAACTGTTTAATAATGCAAAGGAAGTCCACTTGAAACTAACTATCATCACCTATATTAGGTTTGAATTACCACTTTTCCTTGGGCCATATCTACCACAGACTTGAATTCAAATTCATTTAAATCCAGAAGTCTGTCTGTGGATTTTATATGGGAGGCAAGGAGGGGAATGGCTTGACACTTTGCAACATAGGTTTCTTTGATGTTATTTTTTTCCTGATTTAGACAATAAATAAGCTCGTTGGAGGGGAAAAAATACACATTTTAATCATTGTTCTAGGACTAATAATTAAAAAAGCCTTTATTATAGTGTGGAACTGATATTGGAAATGTGTTTTCTAGCTAAGGAAATTGCAAGATGCTAGTTATGAAAAGATAAAATTCAGTTGTCCTCTTGCTTCTCTTTCCCTCTTGTCACTCCCTGCATGTCTGGCACAAATTAAATAGGTAATCTCATGAGTAGCTAAATTTAGATTTAATGCCTTGTGCTATTTGAAAGCTGATATTCTCTGCAGCTTTAAGAGGCTGCAAGGCTGCATCTGGAGGATGCTGATATCCACTCCTACAGATAATCAGATCTGGAGGATGCTGATTTCAACTCCTACAGATAACCAGTTGAGTCTCTGAAAAATAGGAACACAAGATGTTGATCAGAATAACCAGCTTGCAGGAGAGACCACTTAATATTGGCTTAATTCATTACATTCAGCCTTGTCTTTATTTTTGTATAGATGAAGAGAAATTGGATGACAGAGCCAAACTAAGTGTAGCTGCCAAGAGGCTGCTTTTTAGGGTAAGTATTACATTGTCTTAGTAGAAGGTTGGATTCACCATTTCATATGCAAGATGCTGAAGAACCCAGAGTGCACCCGAATAAAGTGTAACACAGTGAACCAACTCCAAGCCACATAACTTTTACTTCATCTCTCCTACCTACACAGCAGACCTGTTGCTCAGAACAGTGTAACACAGTTAACCAAGTCCAAGCTACATAACATACATAAGACCTGTTGCTCTGAAGTTTTCTTGCAGAACATCATCTAGAGAGATGTGTAGTTAGTTTTATCTCTGGGCAATTACATCCTGCTTCTAACTGAGAGACGTGCAGTTGGGGAATTTCCTGCTTTGCAAGAAAGCCAATAAGAAAGTAGTGGTTTAGAAACTTTCTTCCACAGTTTTAATTATGGCATAATCTTCTCTCAGGAAATGGAAAAATCCTTTGAAATGAAAAATATTCCTAAACCACCTCCAAGAAGCTCAGCAGTGGAGAGGAGACTGCGGCGTCTGCAGGACAGGTCCCACACACAGCCAATTACCAGTGAGGAGGTGGTCATTGCAGCCACGTAAGTCTGCTTGCCTGTGCTGGATGCTNCTAGGATGCCATTGGCCTCTTGGCCACAAGGGCACATTGCTGCCTCATGGGCATCCTCCTAGCCACCAGCACTCCTAGAGCTTTTTCCCCAGGGCTGTTCTCCAACAGAAAATAGTCCCACTTAGCAGAGGATGGTTTCGATCCATTGAGCTCTGGGTTCTGGGCCCAGCACACTTCCACTGCACCACTCTGCTCTTTTTTTTGATTCCTGCTTTTAAATCTGAGATGAAATCTCACAGATGTGGTATTTACAACATGGGAGCAAGGAAAACATTTATTGTTAAGGGCTAACTTCCATGTGAACCACAGGGGAAGCTGTAGTGAAATTCCTTCTTGTAAGTAGAGGGACTAGGAAAGCATAAGTTGTATCCACTAATTTGGCAGAAAGCTTATGGAGCTGTAGATTAGGTAAAGGAGATTAATCATAGCATTGGTTTGGAACCCAAATCAAAAGAGATCTGCACAGTTGCTTACAGAATGTATTCGTGCTGTGGAAAAGCTTTTATTTAGACTCTGAAATCTCAAATGGACTTTTTGGAAATGCATTTCTTGCACTCTGCTCATACATCAGGAAATTTTCATGAAAAGAAGTCATCTTGGGGGGAAAATTAAAGCTGAATGGATGTTCCACTAAAAGATAGCTTATGGGTAATAAGTAACTTCCAGAGACAACCTGTTTGCTCCTCTAGATTTTTTAGTTCTTTCCAAGTATTTGCAGTTATTTTGCCAAGGTTGCAACAGATAACTCAGTTAACTAAAAATCATTGCTGTTTGTTGTGGTTTGGTTTTTTTTTCTGTTGTGGTTTGGTTTGGTCTTTTCTGTAGTTAACACTTGAATGTATTGCTTTTCTTAATGCTTTTTTTCTCTCTCTTTCTCTCTCTCTGTGAATTTTTTCCTTCCTTGGCAATTCTTTAAAGTGACTCTAGCCCTGCTTCACGTTCTGTGAATACCCACACAGTAGTGACCAGAGTACCTAGTCCCACTGTAGTTAAGAGCACTGCCCAACCTATCAGGTACTGGGGGGGATAAACCTGCATGTGACATGGAGCACAAGATTCCTCAAGAGCAGATGCATCTTTGAATGTCTTTTCAATGTGTCAAAGTCAATACTTGTTTCCAGACTACTTAAAACATTTGTCAACTTTATGTTTGCATGAGAAAACAATGCAGCTTTGATTTTCTTTTTTTTGGTGAAGCATCAGTTGTTCAGGACCTTTCTAACCACACTTAACCTCTTCTAGAAGCATATTCTTTGTTGGGAAAGAAGAGAATTTGCATGTGAGCAAACCTAGCACAACACTCTTTGCTGTTGTATTTGTTTTATTGATGGAGTAATGTCATCTGGAGATGAAAATACCAAAGCTGGGCGCTTGATTTCACAAGCAGAACATATCCTCTTTGTCTGTCTCTACATAGATTGTTGTTTTTTTTAATGCCTTGCAAAATTAAAGATAAGAAATTGCACCACCTATAGGTAAAATTACAGAATACTGTTTGGAATGAGAGCATTTTAGCAGGAAAAAAAAGAGAATACTACTAATTCCTTCAATGTGGCAGAAGGTGAATATAAATATATTACTGTAGAGGTGAATCACATCTATTATTGTAGAGACAAATGCAGTTAGAGCTTTGAATGAATGAATGTGTCTGCCTTCAGCATTGGTCAAACAATTCATTAATTCACAATTAATGGAGTAGATGTCTAAACTATTTTGTTGTTGAGTTACAGCAGATAACTCAAACCAAAAGCCAATCTAAATGCTGTTCTACTTCAAGTTATAAAAGGCCTTACAATTTATGCTAACCCAAAAATTTGGAGTTGAAATCCTGTCTTTTAAATGTTTTTATCATATATGCTCCACAAATTATTTCTAATAAAATTGGCTTTGGTGTAAATTGCACTGTAGGCCCCATGTTTATCCTACAGCATGCATCTTAGATGTCTCTCTAGAGCTCTGTATGTTGGATGAACAAATTGATCTCCAAAGTCTCTCTTCAATATTGAGTTCCCCTTTTCAGAAATGACTTTGTGAACAAAGCATTAACTCTTTTTAAATCTTCAGCTGTCAAATGAGAATTCCTCATGCCAATGTTGAACCACTGCAGAACCACTTAGGCTGCTCTATTACATTGGCTATTGTGCTTTCTGTGCAGTTCTTCTGCTTCCAGCAGCTTAGGATTGAAAAGGCTTCATAAAGGCTCCTTCAAAACTCATTTCCAGTTCTGTTTCCTCAGCTTGCAGGCATCAGCACACCAAAAAATTTTAGCTAAAGAGGAGATAAGAGCAGCCAAAGAGGCGATGGGGCAAGAGCAGTCTGATGAACCAGATTCTTCCACGCTAAGTTTGGCAGAAAAGATGGCTTTGTTTAACAAACTGTCTCAGCCAGTATCCAGGGCCATCTCCACAAGGAATCGAGGAGATCTGAGGCACAGGAGGATGAATGCTCGATACCAGACCCAGCCAGTCACTCTTGGAGAAGTGGAGCAGGTAAGTGCAAGCTTAGCTCTCTTTCTGTTGTTTCTTTTGGTTGGAGCAAACAAGTCCAGTGTAAGATACCCTAGCAGTTGGCCTTTTCTTTGCTCTCAATCTACACACTGCAGTCATGACTTATTGACAGGAAAGAGCTTGTCAGGAAGCAGTCTTGTGACATTGAGGAACAACATCCTCTGCAGTGTTCAACCTCATTGGGGTCCAGAGTATATCACCTTCCTGAGTAGTGCATGCTGTACCTTTCCCAGTGCCAGTCTTTCCTGCTGGACTATTTCCTGTCTTCTAAGAGTAAATTCCTGACCAAAGGGATCAATTACACCTGTGACATACATCAGCATGTTTTAGACATATTTTCAGGGAATTTTTGTGCTTTATCATGTACAACTTTGAAAACACTGTGTATTTCCATTATTAGTCAGGACATATTCTGTCCTTTCCCTTTGAGTGGGAATTGATTCTGATTTTCACTATTTACCCTAGAAGCAGAATACTTTAGAAATTCAGAAAGTCATAGTTAAAATGAAATTTAGTATATGCAGTGGAATTGGGCTTCTTGTTCTGGAATCCTTCCTGTAATTGGAACTGCAAAGGAATGCCTTTGTAGTGGAGTTGGAGAGTAAGATGGCCCAGCAGTGGTCTTTCAGAGCTGATATTCACCCTCAGTTCCTTAGTATTACAGCTTTGAAAGAAATCAATTTAGCAGTGAGACACAACTCCTGTGCATGTTGTGTTTGTAGGGACTTGGATCAAAGTGCTGGAAACTTCCTGCCCTTTCTGTGTGCTTTGTTCACATTTATACATATTATAATAATAGAAGAGTGAGAAGGAAAGATTCCTCTAACCATATTGGTGCAAAGATACATTATTGTACTTTATACCTACTTTACTTCGATATGTGGTGGTACTAAGTATTTAGCAAGTTTATTTTAGCAAGATCCCTACACCTTACACAGTTCTCTTTCCATTCTTGTTCCACATGCCAACCACTGCCACAGCCTGATGCCTTTAAGGATCATTGTGTAGGGGCCAGGAAGGTGATCAACAGCACCAGATGAAGCAGCAGGGAAAGAAGTGATGTTAGTTTGTCAGACTTTTACAGGACTAACTTGATCTTCAAGCAGAGGAAGCATATCTGTGAAGCTAGTGAAAGAAACCAGAGCTGACTCTGAAGCAAGTTCAGTGGGAGTGTATTTCTGCAGGGAACTCTTAAATTTGGAGTGCTGGGAATCTTTTGAGATGCAGTTACAGTCTTTCTAGGAAGAAATAAATGGAAGGTATCACCATAAATAACTAGAGGTTATGTTAACAAAATAGAGAATTGCAGATGTAACTATCTTGTAATTAAAGCTGAAATCCTTTTGCTGATCTCCTCTAAATTTCTAATTCTGATAGATGCAATGGAAAAAGAGTAAAGTGGTAACTATTTTCTTCATCTTTCTTTGGAATCTTTGAGCTGGCATAGTAATCTTTGCTCTGCTTTCTGACTTGTTTACTGAATGACTCTCTTGTCCATGCTTTATGGAATTTGCATGTACATTTTAAGTTCTAGTTGATTTCCTCCTCCTGATAGCAATTTTTTTTCTGTTTCTTTTGCATGCTGTTCACGACAACAAAAGCCAAATAAAAACCCTCTCCTGATGTGTATGTGTTTGTCAGTCTCTCCCATAGCTTTTGTCTCCTTTGGAGAAGACAAAGCCAAGCTCTATCTTTCAGGAAAAAATGTGCATCTTAACTCTCTCCAGGAAAAACTTTATCGATGTTAGAAGAGTAGAAACAATAATTGCTCCACTAGGGAGGCCAAAAAAGCAAATTTGGGAGGTTGTTAGAGTACACTTCTTAGATTCAAATGCTTTGCTCAGAGATATCCATGACAGCCAATGTTTATCTTTGAAGAAGTCTTGGACTAACAGTCCCATATGAAGATGATTTACGTGGCAGAAGTATCAGGAATGCTTGCCCTATGTGGCACAGCACAGAGGAGAGTCTCTCTCTCTTGTCTCTCTGGCACTGATCTAGCTCCAGAGCTGGAAGCTGCATGACCATATCAGAGCAGAGCTGTGCCAAAGCTAATTATTCTTGCTGAGCTGCAGAGTTGATTAGGCTGAGCACGTGGCATGTCATCCAGTGTCTGGACACTGAACTAATTCCTTTCCCCAGTGCCATGCCACGAGAAGGCTTCCATGGAGCCCTCACACAAGGTTGTGTTGCATGCTACACATACACCCTTGGTTACTAAAGATGTTCACATGCAGTCCTTGCTTCCCTGGGTGGAATAATCCCATCTGCAGCCAAATTCTGGAGGCATTGTTGCTCTAATTGATAGTTACAGAGCACTAATATTCACACAGAAGCACAGTGTGGAAGAACTGCTATGAATGGATTGGTTTGGATGATCTCAGGGCTTCTAAAACATCTTTTGGTTGTTGTTCATAGGTACAACATGAAAGTGGAAGAATTGCTCCCCTGTCAAGTGCAGTTGCAACATCAGTTTCAACCATGGTCTCTGCCCTTTCTCCATTGTGTGCTGGAGAGCTGCACACAAAGCCAGCGAGTGATGGAAGCATCAGTGCTGCTGCTAGAGCTGAGCTGAGGTTCCACTCTTTAGCAGAACCCCCAGACTCTTCAGGAGAGCACACACAGAAGTCAGAGCAGTGGCAGCCCTCAATGGAAGTGCTGGAAAGCAAAAGAGCATCAAAGAAACATGAAGAAGAGAGGAAGAGGTTTCTAGCGCATGAAGCTAATGAAATGACAAAGTACAGCTCCTTTGAGGAGGAAACCACACATCCTGTTCCTGAAAAAACAGGAGACTACCATAAAGAGGCAGCATACAGCTTCCTGAGGAAGGGCAGCATGGAACTGTTTAGTTCACAAGCACTTTTTCAGCCTCTGGAACAGAAGGAAATTGATAGTGGCATGCAAAGCAAATGGGAAGCCCAAGGAGGCCAATCCTTTGAAGAAAAGATGGATGTGGAAAGTGTTATGAAGAGCAAGACTTTGCAAAGAGGTGCAGTATATCCTTGCTGTTCAGCAAATGGTGATGTTTCTCTAGTTTTAAGCATCTTCATAATAATAATATCAGCCTTGCTGATAGTGCTTGAAGTTGTTCTTCTTTTTAACCCTGCTTAAAAGCAGATAAATACTTGTGAAATCTCAAGTTGTACAGAGCTTTCTCTTCGTTGTTTTTTTGGCTTCTTTGCCTTTAAAGCTGGCTCAATTTTATTCAGCTTTTCTTACTTTGAAAGAAGTGGTATTATATGCTGAAGCTAAGATTTATCCTTTTCTCTTTTTACCTTCCAAAATGCTGAACAAACTCAACTTGCTGCTCTGGGTCAAGTTGTCTGCATTTAATTTTTGCCACGTTGTGCTCCAGCCCTCAATTTGGTCATTGCATAAAGCTTTCTTTTCTGCTGAATTGAGAAGGATGTTGTGTTAGTTTTCTCTTGTATTATGGTGGGGTACAGGACCACAGAGTACCTCTAGTGACTACAGCAAGTTTTGTCTTATTCCTGTGGAGTTAATTATGTTGAAGTTAATAGGGAGGAAGGTGTAGTTCTGCCTCTATTCCTCCAAAGCAGTGTATGTTCTGCCCAATTAACTTGTGGTGACTGGAGGGGAGATGGAACCTGGCATAAAAGAGGAGCAGTTGTGCAGCAGAAGGGTGTTGTCCTTGTAAACTTTCAAGATCACTTATTTCCTTGAGGATAACTAATGATACCCTTACCTTTCAGCAAGGCAGTTTTTCCTGTGGCTTCATTGCTGCTGGGAGAAAAAAAAACCCACCCCAAAAAAGCTCCCAACACCCCCAGAGAAAACAATACCTTTATGAAGCTATTAAATGTCCTCCTAGCATCTTACTTACGCATGGAACTCCTTTACCAAGGAGTTAATTTCTTATTTAAATGTGCTCTGCTTCTCTTCCCCTACTCTTTGTTCCCCTCTCCCTTTCATCTGTCCTGTTGGTGTGAGAGGAGCAGCACTTTGTGCCTCATCCATATGAAGTTCAGGATTGAACATGATGTCCTGTGGCTTCACATCATCTTAGGTCACAAATGAACCACTCCACGCAGCAGAGAATATTGCATGATTCATTTTTGTGCTCTAGCTCAGCCAGAAATGGTTTGGTTTTTTTTTGTTTCTCTGTCAGGATAACATCTGTTTTGAATGTTAAAAGCCAGATTTGCTGCTTCACTATTAATAATGTTCAAATCAGTTTGAGGCTAACACTGACTCTAACTCAGCTCTTCTCTTGTGAATGGGCAGAGCACGCTGAGGCTGCTTCTGAAGTCCCCAGCACAGCAGCAATGAGGACAACTTCCCAAACTGCAGCATCCTGCAGGCTCCAGGAGCTCTCAGAACAATTGGAAAGCAAATTTTATAAGAATTCCTCTGAGATGTTTTCCCTTGGAGAGACCAAAGCACAAACAACTGAGGATGGCCTTGATAATTCCAGCAAAACCATGTCAATTAAGGAAAGGTACTTCAATTTCCCTTTTATTTCCCCTCCCCCCCAAAGTGATCTCTATAAATAGGGTTATTAGACTGGTGCTATAAAAAAGAAGCTTTAAACCTGGTTCTGAAAAAGCTTAAGCAGTGATTATTAGGCTTTATTAGGTGTCAAATACTAACAGCAGAAAAATGCAGCTAATCTGCCTGACATGCTTATAAAGCAGATGGTGGTGAATGAGAATTACTGTTCAAGAGAATGTGATAATCTGATTTGGAAAGAGCCATCTGAATAATCAGTAAGTAGTTCAGAGAATGAAAGTTGTCAAAAATACATGTTCTAGATACATTTATACTTATAGACTTAATATATTTCCCCAGGTTCTGCTTTTAGTCACAACAGGTGTAATGTTGTTTTTTTTAATAGCCATTTTTTTGTTGCTTTCTGGGAGTTTCTTTCAAATAAGCTGAGTACAAGGAGTGAGGACTCTGTGATGTTTCCTTCTCTGCTTCAGAAATAACCTGGTTGCCATTTTGATTTATTGTAGGGATTTGAAGTGATAAGTTGGGCAGGTTTCTAGGGGGACCAGTATTAGAAGTATTTTTTCCATCCCAAGATCATTGTGATCTGAAACAGGATGTAAAGTGTTCTGTCCTTGAGCAGACAGTAGTTCATCATCACTGGAACTCCAATAGCTGCTGTAGGATTTGTAAAAGTCAGTCTCATTGAGTTAAAAAGTCAGTCTCATTGAGTTAAAAAGTCAGTCTCATTGAGTTAAAACTTGGAGACTATAAACTCAACCCCAAACTAGACAAGGATTTGACAGCAATAAAATTACAATTATTTGCTTGTGGTTGACCATTAGGCTTAGTTGTACTTCAGTTTGTCTGCAATGAAAGCAGAAGCACTACATGAAAGCAGCTGCTTGATCAATCGTTCACAGTGTGCAAGCCTCAGTTGGGCTGGGGAGTGTGATATTAGGAACTCCTAATGAGTTTTAAGTATGATTCTAAAGCCTGCTTCTTAAATCCATGGATTTCTAGGGTTTCTGTGAGTCATCCTCACTTCTAGAGCCATCCCCATTCCCTGTTATCCCCTTAGGGCAGCTACAGCAGCTGGGCACTCTTAGTCCTCCTTCTGAAGGATGTAGCTAACCTTTTCCTTTTCCTACTGCTTCATTTAAAGCAACATTCACACAACCCCATTGCCCTTCTGTTTGGGCAGGTAAGGTTTAAGACCAGTAACTTCTGGTTTGTAGGTGGTAAATGTTCTGCCTCCTCTGATCCTTGTAGGGGAAAAAGTGGTGGAAGGGAAGAGAAAGAAAGATCCAAGTATTAGCAGCTGTTTCAGTCCTGAATTTGAGGCTTCAGCTGAGTTGATCTCTTGAGGAACTGATGTTCCAGACTTCCAGTCACACTCACAAGCTGCAATTGCTTTTGTTAAGCCTCCCAGACTTGTCTAGTCAGTCCCAAAGCTGACAGTAGAAAATACCTGCTTTCTTGTCAGGAATTTGTGTAGTCTACTTCCACAAACATCTGTAAATGGCAGAGTTGGTTTCGAAAGGTTTTAGCCTTCCAAAATACCTCAGTAGTCAACTTTTTGGCCCACAATTAAACTACAACCAGTCCTATTTTTTTCCTTGGCTATAGCTGATACCAAGTCTCCATAAATCTCAAAGAATATTAACTGTTACACTTTGGATTTCTCCTTTTCCCCTTTGCATTCACTAACTTCATCTTCCCATCCAGTTGATTTTTCTGGCTGGGTCAGACATTCTTTCACCTTATGGAAAACCAGCTTTTCCACAGCTGTAATGATCCTTAGGCAGGATGCATGCATGCTGGTCTGGAGGAAAGTGAGTTTTCCATGAAGACTTAGTGCACTGAACTAATCTTATCCTTGTGGAGTGAATGCATGCCTGGCATTTCCAGAATTACCTGTATTATATGAAGAATGAAAATGATGATTTTTTTCAAGGAAGAAAAACCATTTATCCTCTCTTCTTCTTCAAGCATGCAGCTCAGAGGTGAGATGGAGCAAAGGTTCTCATATCTTAGAGTTATTTTGGCTGTGTTTTGTTTTAGGCAGCCAGGGGCCAATCCACTGCTGTATTTATATATGAGTGGTGGAAACCTTTCTTAGCTGTCTTGCCTTCAGGAAGAGGAATGTCTTGAAGGACATCAGCTGAGTGTCACTATCCAGCTTTGTCCACTGAAGGAGACCAAAGCTACTGTGAGCTCTACTTTAGAAGTCAACTGCATGCCAAGATCACCATTCTAGAAAACTACAGATAACTCTTAATTTCTTGTGGACCTCTTCCCATCATTCATTCCTTCTCAGGAGGAGCCCAGCCCAAATTGAGTTTTCAACCTCTTTTGAGGTATGGACACCAGAGGAGGACTTTCTTGTGCAGACTAGTCCTGACTAGAGTGAATTTCTTCACTCCTTTAACAGTCAGCTTCCTTTCTGTAGTCACTTACCTTATGTTGGCCTCCAGGATTTATTGTTAGGCTGAAAAGACCTGAAAAGTGCAGCCAATGGAGTACAGCTGAAAGCCAAGCCTGTGTCCAGTTGAATCTATCTCAAGGCTAACACTAGCAGCTAAGATACTAAACTATTGCCACAGAACAAAGATGTGTCATTTGGGGCATTTTTTGCCAAGGCTTCTCACATAATGCTCCTTGTTTAGGCAAAACTATTGTTCAAATCTTGTTCCTCTTGCCCTTCAGTATTTAGTCCAACATTTTGTCTTCAGCTGTGAAAGTTTTCTGCATCCTGACACCTCTGGGATGGTGAACATTCTGTCTTGAGAGGAGATGCTTCTGTCTCAGTAGCAGGTGAAAGGAGGACACAGAGCAAGCTGTCAAAGGTGGGAAGATATGTGAAAAGCTTTTTTTTTCTTGCAAGAAAAGAGAAAAATAGGGTTTTGGTTTTTTCTTTTTCTTTCCAGATTAGCAAAAGAACTTTTGGAGTCAAAAGCAATATGAATAGAAGTGTGAAAGTGAATAATGAGTGATTATTCATTATTCATCTAAAGTGGAAAACTAGAGGTATGCAATGAAACCAGTAGGCAGCAGGCTTTAAATCCAAGGGTTAGACCAAATAAGTTACCTTCTTTTTGTAGACTTTCCAAAGAATCAACTGCTGTTTACTCTGAGGAAAGCTGCTGAGCTTGCTTGTGTGAACCAATTCAGTAGGTCTTGCCTCTTCATTCTTACCAAAGAATCTCTTCCCAGTGTGGCTGAGTCAGAACAGTCTGAATTTATTGCTCTATCCATCTTTGGAAAGCCATGCATGGCTGTTACACTGCAGTGAGGTTTCTAGTGGCATCCAGGGCTTTGTATCCATGTGTGAGTTGTAAGTAACTGCAGCTGATGTTGGGAAGACTAATTTCCTCTCCTCTCGAATGCAGCATTACTGATACAATAAGGGTAGCTTTGAGGATAAGGGGAAGCACAGTGTTTAAAGCTACCTGGATTTGTTTTCTAGGTTGGCATTGCTGAAGAAGAGTGGTGAAGAAGACTGGAAGAGCAGGCTTGGCAAAAAGCAGGAGTATGCCAAAGTGTGTGTTGCTGACCGGAGCGCACAGATGCAAGAAGTGGAGCAGCTGCTGAAGAAGGTAACTTTAGCCTTGTTTGGAAAAAAAACATCTTGCTTGAAATGCTTTGACTTTTGGAAGATGCATTTCAGCTAGACAGGCATGCCTAATATTAGCTACTAGCTTCTGCTATTCCTCTTGTTGTCTTGTTTAAAAAACTATTGTCCCAGCATGAGAGCTCTTTCCATGAGGCTGCCTTGGGACAGCTAGCATTGGTTACAGTGGCTTTGTTTACATCAGCAGATTATGAAGCAGTAAGTGGGCTTCTAAGGCTTCTGGAATGTTTATGGATGTAATGATTTAAGCCTTTTTTCCTCTCTCCTAGTGAAACTGCCATAAGAATTTAGTATGGATGTGATAGTCAAAATTTCAGGTTCCTTAAACCTGTGCGTAAAGTTACTTAGGCTTTGGTTTGGGTTTTTTTGAGCAGTGATTCTGGATCCTGTAAACCCTGAGGAAGTGCAGATATCAGAGCATTTATGAGCCATTTGCATGGTCTTGGGTGGTTGTAGATAGCCAAAACTATGTGGGCAAGGATTTATGAGCCATTTGCATGGTCTTGGGTGGTTGTAGATAGCCAAAACCATCTGGGCAAGGATTTATGAGCCATTTGCATGGTCTTGGGTGGTTGTAGATAGCCAAAACCATCTGGGCAAGGATTTATGAGCCATTTGCATGGTCTTGGGTGGTTGTAGATAGCCAAAACCATCTGGGCAAGGATTTATGAGCCATTTGCATGGTCTTGGGTGGTTGTAGATTGCCAAAACCATGTGGGCAAGGATTTTATCTTTCTTGTTAGTGGGAGATGGGTAGAAAGGTGTAGAGGAAAGGGAAGTCCACCTTGCTATAGCACACTCTGGCTATGTCTATACATGAGTAAGTTATGTTACCCAGCAGGAGTGGAGCTGTAAAGCAGAATGAGGACCTGCTATCCATGCCATACTTGCTTGTTTTCCTTCAGGCTAAATTTAGTCTGCTCCTGTGGCCTGAGTGCCCTTAGCAGCTGTGGTGTTCCAAGGGAATCCAGGAGTGCACTTCAGGACTTGGTTTCATCCCAAAGTCTGTGTGTTCTGCGCTGTCAACCAAAGCACACAAGTGAGGATGCCTGGGAGATTTGCTTCCAAATGGGCTGCTGGTTCAAACTAGAGGACTAGTGTAGACTTGCTTCCCTTCAGAGTCTAGTGTTTTGGAAATAAAGGCTTTTGAAACAGCCCACTTTAGTTTTTGAAGGAGTGTTTTCACAGAGGAACAAGTGAAGATAAAACTTCTCTGCCAGATTTTACTAGTGGGGACAGTGATCCTTGGATCCAATTCACTAGTTGTGAAAATGCTGCTTCTCTTAAGTAGTCTAGGCAAACAATAACAAGAAATCTCCTGTTCCATCAGTGTATTAACAAGTAAGGAGTTGTCACTACTGAGAACAAATGACTCTTCAATAGTTGTGTGTTAACTGGACTGAAAACAAGAAACCTGATTTTTGCAGCTTGGTTTATGGGTTTTCTTTTGCTTTTGCCCTGTGGCCTTGCTCAAAAAAAAAATCCAGTTGCTAGTTTAAAAGATGTCCTAAAGCAGAATAGTTTCAGTGAGGAAAGCAAAAGTGTGGTCACATTTTGACCAGACTCCTCTCCAAAATGTCAGCTGTGGAGCTCCCATAACAAATGTACTCCAGCTAAAGGCAATGAGGTGGAGAAAAAGCTTTAAGCAGCTGCCAAGATTTAGTCAGAGACAAAGCTTTGTTCTCTTTTCTCCCTCCCCAGCACTCACATATCCTCCCTGCTGAGCCTCACTCAGCAGAGCACAAGTTAGGCTTTTAAAGCAAGTAAGGGAGCATGAAGTGCTTGAAGGGTACAAGCTTTGAAGTGACAATGCCAGTTTCTGAGACACTGGGTCACTCACACTGTTGGTTATTTAGGGTTTAAATCAAAGGATTTGCATGTCTGCCAATTGGTGACATCTTGGATGTGTAAGAATAAATGTTAGTTGTACTGAATATACAACTCCCTGCACTATATTGGTATTTATGATGTTGATTCAGGAGGTGATACAGAATAAATAATGTAAAGCTTCACTAAGTTGACCACACAGCATTTCAGCTGCAGTGTGTGCCACTCTAGTCTCCTATTTGTGCAAAAGCTCTGAGATGATGATGTACTTCAGAATCTTGGTGCAGTCTGGTGCTGGATTGTACTAAAAATGCAGGAATTAATGCAGTACTTATAGGGAACTTATCAGAAGGCTGCAGAGGGCCTGTTTGCAAAGGCCTGCAGGGAAAGGACAAGGGGCAATCATTTTAAATTGGAGAGGAGTAGATTTAAATTGGACATTAGAAAGAAGTTCCTCCTCACGAGGGTGGTGGAACACTGGCCCAGGTTGCCCAGGGAGGTGGTTGAGTTCCCATCCCTGGAGGCATTCCAGGTGAGGCTTGCCAGGGCTCTGGGCAAGCTGATCTAGTTGGGGATGTCCCTGGCCAGTGCAGGGGGGTTGGACTAGATGAGCTCCAGAGGTCCCTTCCAACCCAAACCATTCTAGGATTCTATTCTATGATTCTAATTGTATTGATGACTGTGTTTTGAGCTAGTTAAAATACCATTTCCACACGTGGCAGTGACATGCATTGGGACAGCAAGGGTATGTAAACTTCTCTCATGTCCTGGTGGCTCAAAAGAATGTCTGAAGTTTTTGGTTGCAGTGTGTCATTCCTGCTAATGGAGTCAGACACCTTGTTAGATTTTCTTTTGTGTGTGTGTGTGTGTCTTTTAAAAGATTATCTAACTTGTTCTGGAGTTTTGATTAAAAGCTGACAGAGCAACCCCTCAAATGGGATAAAAAGGGGGACTGAGGAATTAACTCAGGGAGATACAGATGAGGGGAAAGTTGAGGTTTACTTAGAGCCCTAGCATCTGTTTTGATGATTGCTGCACATTGGAGAAAAATCTGTTGGAAGCTATGAGACTTCTTGAATTATTTACACGTACTGTAAAACATATTTGGGCAATTCAGAGAAAAGCTCTAACATCAGGGGAACACTTGTACACTGAGGAATGTCTTACTGGAGAAGAAAAAACCCAACCCTTTTCTTAGGGAAAAATAGTTTTGATTTCATGTATTAGTATTCATCATCTCAGGTTGGATGGGAGATTTCCAGTTTGGGGTTTTTCATGTGTAGAAAAGTCAACTCACTTTAAAATCTTTCTTGGGGATCAAAATAGCAAGATAGACAGGAGTGAAGATTCCTAGCTGGTTTTGAACAGAGTCCCTGATGAAGGCAATTAGCAGCTGCACTGCAGTCACATTATAGCAGAGAGGAACATTCAAAATGTACTTCATTTTTCTAGCAAGTTAAAAGTGCAGCTCAGCTCTGGTGTTAAAGGCTAGGGCTTGAACAGTCAATCCAAAATCACTCAGAGATGAAGTGTGGAAAAAAAAAATCCTAAAGGGGTTAAGCCCTTGCAAAGTGACCTTTAGGCAAAGTATTAGTCTCTTGCTGTGCTAAGAGATTTATCCAGTTGATAGATAACATCCACTAAGTGCTTGTATCCAGGTCTAACCAAAGCTGAGACTCCAATGATTAGGCTTCATTTGGAGCTATCAACTAGCTGCATTTACTCATATTCTGGACAATCTTCCACATTTACTTTAAAACTTATAGAGAGGAAGCAGAATTAGAGCTGCTAAAGCCTTGTCTAATCAGCTGTGAGGCAGGAGGTATTTCTAGGCTGAACTCACCTTCACTGAGTACCATGGGCTTAGCAATTCCCTCCAGATGGCTTTGGAGTAGCCCAGCCTTAGTCCACATTCTTCCCTTTCAGCCAGAACAGAGATGGCTTGTTCTTTAGCAGGGGCTGATGAAACTTGCAGCAGGATGCTTCACCTTGTGCTTGTTGGCATGCTTCATGCATGTAATGGTGCATGAAAAGAGAGACAGCACAATTCTCAGCCTAGGACAAGAGTCTCTTCTGGCTCTGTGGGCTTGCAGTGATATTGTTACTAACTGGTTTGATTCCTGCATGGAATGGCTTTGCTAAAGAGGGGGTTGTGTTATGGCTGTGGTTTTGATCTCTGGCTTTCCAATAGGAAAAATATTCCTAAAAGATGAAGATTTAAGAAATTAGGGGGAAGATGAGTTATTTCCCACCCATCTCCATTTCTAATAGTCCAGTTCTTTTCTAATTCCTCTGCTTTGCTTCTGTCCTTGTCATAGGAACCTGTATATGCTTCTACTTACTCTCCTGTTATATCTGCTCTCCATAAATTTCATCCTTTTCTACCTCTTAATCAGGTGAGCAAAAGTCTGCACCATTTAAATGCTCAACAGGTTCAAGTAAGCACAGTTTGACAGTTGGGGTTTTTGTTTTAAATAGGAAATTAATAATCCTCTTAAGTTACCAGCTTAGTAAATGCTGCTTGAAAGGAGCACAGTATGATGCCACTGGGCTGTCTACTCTCCTTTACTCCACATTCTGCTTCTGTTGCTCTTATGCTTACTTTCCTACAAGTTCTGTGTCTGTTAGACTCTCTAGCTGGGAAAGTAAATGAAGGAGACACAATTGTGTTCCTTATAGCACTGAAAACTTGCAGGTTGTTCAAAAGGATATAGAGAAGGAGCAATATGTAATGGCACAGCATGTGTTTTTAGAATAAAATGCTGTATATCCTGACTTCTTTGTAAGTCATGGGCATATACAGTGTAAAACATAAACTCATCTCATTGATTGACTGTAAAAACCAAGCTGCTTTTGTTTAGAGGTGAGTTTTTCCTATAGTGCTTTTCCCTAGTCCCTGGCTAAAAGGATTTTTGCTTTGGCATGTTCTGCTTCTATTCTCTGACTATCCCATCTCCCTGCTTCTCTCTCTTTAAGGTCTGTAGTACTAGTTTGAAAGAACCAAGCTCTCTGATTTCTGATGAACGTCATCCATGGAGATGGAAGGTGAAATGCTCTATAAACTTCTGTTTCATTATTGGAGGGAGGAGTAAGGCAGGGAATTCCTTTCAGACCTAAGATGCATGTCCCAAAAGCAGCTTGTGGCAGCAGAATTCCCTTTGTGTCTGCTTGATCCCAGAGTTCTGCTGCTATTCCTGTCAATGGTAGAGAAGCTTCATGTGAAGTGCTCCTCAAAATCATGTCCAGAGCTCTGCAATCCCATCATAAGCAATTTGAAGAACTTGCTTATGAAAAATGAGCAATAGAAACATGACAAAGTTGTCTGTGAGCAGTAGTAGAACACTGGGTTTTGATTTGAGCAACCAGTACCTGTCAGAAATAAGAAAAGCAAAGGCAGGAGCAGGCAAAGGGACAAGATGAAAGACCACAAGGAGAGCTCACTGAAAGCTCTCAGTGGTTCTGTGCAAATCTCAGCCTGGATAGAAGTGTAGAGGCTGCAAATGGATGAGCTATTGCAGTACAGAGAACTATTCCAGGAGAATTCTTCCTCATCTTTTTCCATCTTCTTAGCTGGTTAGTTCTTCTTTCTCCCCTTTTTTCTGTTAAAAGCCTCCTTTAGCAGATTTATGTGATCATTTCTTGTTTCTCTTCATCACTCTTCCCTGTGTTGGTGTCATCCTGAGGATGTTGTCAGCAGAACTGTATCTGTGTTCCACATGCAGGAAAACATTTGGCTCAGAGTTGGGATAGAATCAGATCACTTCATGGCACTTTTCTGTTGAGCAATCATTTGCCAATCAGTTCACTAGTTTGCAGCTTGTGAGCTGCATTGATATTTTTATATTGCTCAAGAAAACTCAGAATGTCAGCTGTGATTAAGTCAAATATATGAAAGAAATCAGAGGTAACTGATGTTAAGGTATTTAATCATCCTTGGTCTCATCAAACTTACCATGTTGATTAAAGCTGTTTTCCATAATGCCATGTGGAATGGAATTAATTATGCTCCTGTGCCTTAATTTTCCCTGATTGTCTTTCAGCACTCTTCCCATGAGTGTCTGCAACAAGACACAGCTTGTGTGGCCTGTGCCTGTGTGCTTTAGCTTTACTGCTTCTGAATATTGTCCTCAGCTGAGCTTCTATCAGTCCTGGACATTTCCCCATTTTTGCTTGTGTTTGAGGCATCTCTTTATTCCAATGACTTCATCTTGTTGGATGCCAGTTCTTCTGATGCTTTTTTCTGGTTGACTTCATTGTAGGAATTGATCATTTGCCTGAAATCAGAGCTATCCATGAACACATGAATATATATTTCTTGCTGAATTAGGATATTTGATTGAAGCTTTTATTTATTATATTTTATTATATTTATTATANCTTTATGTATTTATTCTTATTTTAGTTTATTATCACTTTATGTATTTATTCTTATTTTAGTTTATTATCACTTTATGTATTTATTCTTATTTTAGTTTATTATCACTTTATGTATTTATTCTTATTTTAGTTTATTATCACTTTATGTATTTATTCTTATTTTAGTTTATTATCACTTTATGTATTTATTCTTATTTTAGTTTATTATCACTTTATGTATTTATTCTTATTTTATTTATTCTTGAAACACTAATTCTTATTTCAGCTTTATATTGGGATCTTTAGCTTCCCTTATCAAAATGTCACCAATTTGATACTTATTCTTTTGTCATAGCTTTTTTTTTTCCCAATTGGAAGAGATCTCATATGGAATTGCTCCAAGATTTGTAACATACACATCCAGTCTGATATTTCTTTAGCTCCAAAGATGTTTTGCTGAATGGAACAGCTTGAAATCTTCCATTCAAAACCAAGATGTGTTTCTGCTGTTAGATTCTCTGACACAGCTGCAGAATTCCTCAGGCTCTTTTGGACCATTGGTGTGTGTAGTGATTAAGACACACAAATTTTAGCAGTATCCAGGATTTCCAGGAGCTCTGCAGACTCTGGAGATTCAGATATTTGATAGAGACAAAGTTGAAAACTAAGCTCCCTGTCACTTCCAACAAAACAGTCACTAAGAGCTATGAAAGACTCCCTAGGACTCTGCTTCTTCCTGCCTCTCCCTCACTCCCCTCATATTTGAATGGAAGTCAGCATCCCCACTAGCTTCAAAGTCTTCAGTTTGTGTCTGAAATGTCACTTGTGGTTTCATTAGGTATTTATCCATTTCCTGCCAAGATCTCCTTTAGCATGTTGCTGTGTTCTTTCTCTAGCAGCTCTTCATCCCAGAGGTGACTGTGCTGACACTGGAGGAGAGAGAGAGGCTCTTGGGAAGGCAACAAGAGATGATTTCCAGTGTGTGTCTGCAAAGCATCTGGAGGCTTTTGCAGAGGAGAACAGACTTGCATCTTCTTATTCCTCTTGAACCTTTTGGAGTTGGAGGGAGAAATCAGAGCTTTTTCTCTTGATGATCACAGAATGTTAGGGGTTGGAAGGGCCCTAGAAAGATCATCTAGTGCAACCCCCCTGCCAGAGCAGGATCACCTAGACCAGCTCACACAGCAATGTGTCCAGGCAGCTCTGCAATGGCTCCAGACAAGGAGACTCCACAGGCTCCTGGGCAGCCTGGGCCAGTGCTCTGGCACCTGCACTGCAAACAAGTTCCTCCTCAGCTTAATACTAAACCTCCTGTGCTCCAACTTGCTCCCATTCCCTCTTGTCCTACCATTGGATGCCATTGAGCAGAGCCTGGCTCTCTCCTNCTCCTAAACTGAGAGCAGCCAGTGCTGTAGAAGGATGCAGAGATACATGGAGCTAGAGGAAGCTTATGTCTTAGTCCTTGTACAAACCACTTCTTGGCTTGTCCTTTCCTTTCTGGCTGTTGGATAGTGCTCCTGGTAAATGGTGAAAGCTATGAAACCTCAATTTCTATTGCAGTCACAATGGTTTTCATACAAAGTGATTGATTTTAAAACATTAATAAATAAGAATATCTGGGTTTATACCTTTTCCTTGTATGTTGAAAGGAGAAGAGTGTTAACTTTCTATTCTCAAGCTTTTCCATACTGTTCCCTTTCCCCTCTGTGGCTCTAATGAGCTAGAGGTGCACTAAAGCTTTAGATTTTTATGTGGGGTTTTTTTTCTCATTTCTAGCAGCTAGATTATAGGCAAAAGAAAAGCCAAATAAGGCACAGCTTAGAAATAATTCCAGAGTTGACAGTCCCATGCACTAAAAATATTTCTATGCTTGATTTCTAGACAGTATAATCTCTGAAATGTTTCACCTTGTTAGTGATAAGTGCACTGAAGCAATATTTCCTTGGTCTGTCCTAGCTAGAGCAGAGTATGTAAATTCAGTCTTTCCTCTTTCATGTCCTGTCATCAATCCTTGGTGTTAGGAGAGCACCAGGATGCTTAGATCACTCAAGCTGTTGACTGCTACCCTCTCATGCAAGCAGGAAGAGCTGAGAGTGACCTTAAAATAAGTAAAGAGAGAAAAGAGAGATGTTTAATGCTCACAGTTCATTGGGGAAAAAAATCAGTAGAGCAAGCTGACATAGGAACTAAAGTGAGCAGCCTTGGGAGGGATAAAGCTGCTAATCCTGCCTGGAAGAGAGTGATTGAGAAATCACTGACTCAAGTTCCACTTCTTCACTGTTATTCCCTGTGCCACCTGCAGGTTTGCACCCTTGGAAACACCTGTATAGAAAGTCAGTTTAGTGACCTCACTAGTGTAGCATGGCATGCTTCAGAAGAACAAGATCTGGAAAATTAGATGTAGAAGGAATAGTTTGCTTTGCTTAGAGAGCTTTAATTAGTCCTTCTCTTGAAACTACCAGCCAAGGCAAATGGGTTCTAGAGAAGGTCAAAGAGTGTAGATTAAACCTTATCTTCCCAGTGTAATGGGGCAGCAAGACTATGAAGCTTCTCCTGATCAGGGTGACTAAGCTGTGTGTGTCTATAACTTGACTTCAGCAGCTTCTTCTCCTGTTCTCTTCCCTCCACAGCTGGCAGGTGAAATATTCAGCTAGTCTTTTGCTATACCCTGCTCAGTTTATCTGGTTTTAAACTTTTCTCTTTCTCTCTTCCCTGAAAAAAAAACAACAAAGCAAAGAATGGCAGATAACCAGGAGAGTCAAATGACTATTGAAGAAAGGAAACACCTGATTACAGCTCGAGAAGAAGCCTGGAAGTCCAAGGGGAAAGGAGCAGCCAATGACTCCACACAGTTCACTGTGGCTGGCAGGATGGTAAAAAAAGGTCAGTGATGAAATGCTCCTAATATAAATGAGCTACTGCTTGTCTGTCTAGTCAAAATAAAGTCCAGCTAAAGCTATGCAGAAACAGTATCCATGCTTAGCAAGAGGAGGACTGTTTATCTTCAGCTGAGTATCATGTCATGAGGCTGTTCACCCCTAGCTTCTCGTGGCCATTGCTATTGATCTGTTTTGTCGTGCACTGCTGCACTGCCATCCAGTTCTCACTGGGCTCTGACTGGTGGTGCTCAATCACTTCAACAGGCAGATGCTTCATTTCTCCTCCTAATATAACCCAGAGAGCTCACTTGGATTTATTCTTTAGGATTTGTTCTTCCTTGGAAAACCCAGGTGCAATGTCTGGAGAGAAGTTGTGAAATCTAGTTGTTGTTCTTGCTGGCACTTCCCCAGCTCCTAGGATCACTGGGAATATTTAGCACACATGTGTTGTTTTGATGGATGCTGCTTTGGACAACAAGTGGAAGCAATGTGTTTGGCTGAAGAAATCCCTGAACAGATTTCTGCATAGAACCAGGGAGTAGAAATGACAAGGGAGTCATGTTGACATTTTGGGGATTACTTCAATTCAGTCACTGTTTCCAGATGCACTCAGTGTTTTTAAGGGAACAGGAGTCTTGCTTGGTGTGGTGGGGACTCTGATTTCCACTTGTGCTTCCATTTCCACATGTTCTTACAAACACAGCAGAGCCCCCAGATTACTGCTTGATCCAGGGACAGCACAGATCAGGTGCATACTGCCAGGTATATGAATAGAGGTGGGTTTAAATTAACAAAGGAGTGAGGGGTTGGGGGTGGTGGTGAAGGTGCCAAGCAAGATCTTGGTAGTTTCCCAGCTAACCATATCTTTTTGTTCAGAGCAGCTGCATGTTGTTAAAATGTGGCTTGTGGGAGAACTGGAATCCAAAAGGCAGACCAAGTGAACTTGGAAACAAGCAAAGTTCAGAAGAAAGCATGTATCTTACATTAGCTTGCTTACAGACACTTGGAAACCAAGCTTTGTTCCTGTGAGTGGGCCACTTTCTGAGGCTGCTGTTGCTTGAAGGAGCAGGTAGGGCAGTACACTGCCATCCCTAGTACAACACTTATTTGAGGGACTGTAGGAAGTGGCCAAACTCATCTGCTTTCCCTAAATAACTTCCCCTGTCATCAGTGTTGGCAAGAGAGGCTGACCTGGGCCTGCATGTCATGTGCTCTCTGTTCTCCTGCAGGTCTGGCCTCTCCCAGTGCACTAACACCAGTGGCATCCCCGTTCAGTAACAGGCAGAAGTCTACCACTCCAGTTACAAAGCCCTTGGAAGGTGAGCAATGAAAAGGAATGGAATCTATTCAGGCTTTTCTTTGAATTCCTGTCAATTTACAAGTCTTACTTTCTGGTTTGCTTAGAAATTGGAGCCAGGCCTGATATGCAATTGGAGTCAGATATGAAGCTTGACAAGCTGGAGTCCTTCTTGGGCAGGCTGAATAACAAAGGTTGGTAGAGTTACCAAAGGTGGCAATGGATCTGCTCTGTGACTTCACTAAATCAAGTACCTCCTAGTTAAAATAGCTGCTAACAGCAACTGGGTATTTCTTTCAGACTGCACTTACTGCAGTCACACAGGGGTTTTGTTACTCAGCCTTTACTAAATTTGTTTTAAAAAGCCTTCTGCTACTGTATTCCAAATCAAAAATGCCTCAAGAACTTTCATCTTTCTCTACCACATGATGTACAAATTCTTCTTGAGAGCAACATTTCTTAAAACCACACAGCCAGTCTGAACCCTACTACCCTATACAGTGAAACAGTTTGAAATGTAGTTTAATCTTATTCAAATCAAGCTACTCTCCAGCACAATTCATTCACTTTGAAGCCTGTTTGAAAGCTGATTCTCTGTAGCATCTCCAACAGCTTCTCTGTGCAGCTTGTTGGCTACCAATGAAGCTCTAGTGCTTCCATCTCCTATGTCTGTTCCCCATTTGTAAGACAAAAATCCTTTTGTGGTTTGTGGAGTGTCAAATACCATCAATATATTCACATTTCAGCAGAGAAGGCACTAGCACAGCATGATGATTGTGCCACACTCACCAGTCTGAAGTGGTAACTTTTCCACTTGGTAGTTCTAGTAGGGACTTTTCAAAGGAAACAGTTCTGTGATTGGAGGCAAGATGGAATATCCAAGACCATAAAATCCTTTTCTCATCCTACCAAACCAACTCATTTTTGATAGTGCCTAACTTTTTTTCCAGCCATACTTCCCAACCATTTTGTAATCAAGATTATTGCTTTTTGAGTAGCAATTCCACTCTATTTTTATCATTCTTTTCCAACAGACTTCTCTACCATCTCTCCTTCCAATTCCATCAATTTCAAGGAAAAACAAACAAAACCCAAATCAACCAAAACACCACCACTCTTCCCCAAAAACCATACCCCAACAACGACCAAACAAGCCATTTCTAGAGTTAGAAACTAGAGTAAGATATTTTTTTATTGGGTGAGGTGTGTTTTTCTTGCAGTTGCTGGGATGCAAGAGACAGTGCTGACAGTTACAGGCAAATCTGTGAAGGAGGTGATGAAGCTGGATGATGATGAAACCTTTTCCAAGTTCTATCGCCACGTGGATTTCCCTTCCTCCTCAGTGCCTTTGGACCTTGATGAGGACTTTGATGCCATCTTTGATCCTTATGCACCAAAGTAAGAACCTATTGGGTTGGGATTTTTCCCACTGTTCTTAATGCAGATGGTCAAGAAGTTCAGTTTTAAATCATCTTAGTGTATCCATTTCTTCTACACCTTGCTGAAATCACTCTTCTCCATGGAGAACTGATCCTGATTCCCTGATAAATATCACACCCAAAGTCAAAGCAAATCTCTTGTCACTAGATGGTTCTGACTAGGCAAATAAACTGATTGTTTGCTTGTTTTTCAGGCTGATCTCTTCTGTAGCAGAGCACAAACGTGCAGTTAGGCCAACACGCAGAGTCCAGTCCTCCAGAAACCCCCTGAAAATGCTAGCAGCAAGAGAGGATATCCTTCATGAATACACTGAGCAGAGACTGAATATTGCTTTCATGGAGTCAAAGAGAATGAAAGTAGAAAAAAGTAAGCTACCAGGATGATTTCTATGCTGTCTTGCTGTTTTAATTAAAAAGAAACAAACAAAAAAAAATCCCAACACAAAATGCTTAACTGAAGGAGGCAGTAAATTGGTTGAGATATAAGGTTGAATGCCACCTGCCTAGGCAGTCTGGAGAGAAGGACATGTGTGACTTCCTAAGGGAAAGCTACCTACAGCCACCTTCTGTGGACAGATTGAATGATGGCTTTTGAGCACAGTCACTTGTGCAGACAGTGCCACTGTGCCTGCAGCTGAGGAGAGGAGAGCAAGGAAAACAGATCTAGTAGTGGTATGCTGGGAGGAAAGAGCTAGCAAGAAGAGATGATCCCAAGCTTGGAGCAGTNAATGGGAGCAAGTTGGACCACAGGAGGTTTAGTATTAACCCGAGGAGGAACTTGTTTGCAGTTCAGGTGCCAGAGCACTGGCCCAGGCTGCCCAGGAGCCTGTGGAGTCTTTGGTTGAGAAATAAGCAAATGTAGCCACAAATTTAGGTTTTAAGTTTACATTAAAAGATGCCCACGACTTTGAAATCTTAATTACTCTTGGCTCTTCTGCTTTCTTTTATCATTCATTAATTCTAAGGCATTGCAGATTTACACAGTACTTCACAAAACATTGGGTAAGATGTTTCCTAGCAAAGTTGGTATTTCTGCAAAATAACATAATTCAGACCCTGACAGATGATTGTTGGATGAGATCTAGAAACTTAGGTACTACTAAATCCACAAAGCCTTTGGGTTAGTCATCTGAGTTCAACCTGGGTTTGGTGTTGCTATTGAGAAGCAGAAATAAATGGAAATGATGGAGGGAAATACTTTTTTTTAATTCAACCACCATTGTTTTGATAATTTTGTCGTTGTTGTTGTTGTCTTTTTTTCCCCAAGTGTCTGCAAACTCCAATTTCTCAGAGGTGGCACTTGCTGGCTTGGCAAGCAAGGAGAACTTCAGCAACGTTAGCCTGCGGAGCGTTAACCTAACAGAGCAGAACTCTAACAACAGTGCTGTGCCCTACAAGAAGTTAATGCTGCTGCAGGTTAAAGGTATGCTGCAACTGCTTTGGCTTTCTGTACATAACAGACCCATGGTAAACACAGAGGAGCTGCAACTGCTTTGGCTTTCCATACATAACAGACCTATGGTAACACAGAGGAGTTGCTACCTCAGTTGGATGCTTAGCTTGCTTTACATCTCCAGCTCAAAACCTAAAAGAATAAGAAGGAACTGTGTGAGAAATGCAAAAGCTTTACAAATATGTTTGCATTGTGGCCAATGGGGTGTGTGTTCAAAGGAGAAAACAGAGTATTTTAGGAATTCTAGCCATCTCCTGTAGACATTTTGGAACTCTCTCATTCTTGGAAGTGCTATGACAGCATTGTTGCTCTGCTTCCCCTTTGCAGCACATAAGGATGTAAGCTCATCCTGCAAAATAATAGGTACTTTTCTGGCAAAGTAAAGTTCTTAGAACTTTTTATTGCCTACAGAAACTGTGCCATAGCTTCACTTAAACAAATGTAAAGGATTCTATAATTTGGCCACTGTGTGCCATTTACTTAATTCATTTCCTCCCAGCAGGACACAAAGTTGTTAAAGCAAGATAATAGAAATATTAGTGGATAGAAGGCAATTTGTTTGTTTGTTTGTTTCCTGTGAGAAAACCCTTTTTCCACAGTACTATTTAGTCTGTTCCCATATATTTTGCTACATGTGCTGGGATTGTTTGGGTTTCATTCCAAACAAATTAGATCTTGGCATTTGATAGCAGTAGGCAAAGGAATATAAGTAGCTCTGTTTTCTCTTTAGGAAGAAGACATGTTCAAACAAGATTAGTTGAACCAAGAGCCTCCTCACTGAACAGTGGAGACTGTTTCCTGTTGTTAACTCCCCATGTCTGTTTCTTATGGGTAGGAGAGTTTGCAAATGTCATTGAAAAAGCAAAGGTTAGTACCAATTGTGGCGTTTTATTTTAATTCTTTATTTCTAGAACTGTTGCAAAGTGATGCAACTGAGTGATGGAACTGAGCCTTGGGGCCAGTTAGCTCAAAAAGTGGCATGTAAGTGATGAGGCAGTGAGAAGGAGATATGGAAGGAGTAAGAATGGTTTAGCCTGTGCCCTGAATGAGAGCTGACATGGGAGTGTGCAGGCTGGGAAACTGCAAGAGAAAAGAGGATATCCTCAGGAAACACATTGGTGCTCAAACACAAACTAGTCTGAATTGCAGGATGTCCTTTGCATTGCCATGTTCATTAAGATCAAGGCTTGTTTCGAGGCAAGTGAGAGAAAGAATGAATGTGTTTCTGTAGCTTTTTCTCTAGTCTCTGTTGATTTAGTGCAACAAGCAACCATTTCTCTTGCTGTTTGCTCTTTTAACATCCTGTCTACCTTTGCCTTCTCCCTGAAAAAGATATGCACAACTATTCCAAAGAGTTAATGAGTCCTGTTCAGATAACTGTTAATCTCTTAGGCTTCAGAACTTGCAACTTTAATTCAGACAAAGAGGGAACTTGGCTGTAGAGCTTCTTATATACAGACTATAGAAGAAGGAATAAATACCCATACCCATGCAGCCAAAGACTTCTGGAAACTCCTTGGTGGACAGACAAATTACCAGTGTAAGCATTCTTACAGCTACACTATCTGATGTTTTATCACAGTAAAAAGAGTTGAGTCCATTCTCTTTCATAAAGACAGTTGGATGTTAAAATTGTTTGTTGTTTTGGGCAATCTTTTCCTTAAGCTGCTGGAAATCCTGAGGAAGATGAAATGTATGAAGCTGCAATCATCGAAACAAATTGCATTTATCGCCTGGTGGAGGATAAACTTATTCCTGAGGATGACTACTGGGGAAAGGTGCCAAAATGTACCCTGCTGCAACCAAAAGAGGTATTGTGCTACTTACTGCTCCTGGGCTAAGTGGGGGAACACACAACTGAGAAGGATTTGGGCAGTGAAGTATATGTGTGGCATGGAAAGGAAGTTACTTTAGCAACTGCAAATGCAGATGGAGAGGCTCACTGGAAAGGAGGTCCTCTGTGCTTCTGACAAGCTCCTGAGCACTTTGCTGCAATCTTAAGAAATGAAATCATCACTTAAATATCTTTAAAGTGCATTCCTGGTTTAGAAAGTATAAATTTCCTTGTAAACAGTGGCTTACTCCCAAATCACAAAGTGCAAAACAGGTAGCACTTCGGAAAAACAAAACAAAATCAAATGGGTTTTCTTTTCCCTTTTGAGCATTTTTATCTCTATCCTTAGCAGACTTTTCTCTTTTAAACAACCATTTTACTCACCTGAGTAGAAATGAGAGCAGATTTCCAAAAAAAGCCATCAGACACAAGGCATTTTCTGGCAAGTATTCAAGTTGCTGCTTGTTTGCTGAGCCAGCTACCCAGGCTGCCCAGGGAGGTGCTGGAGTCTCCATCTCTGCTCATATTCCAAACCCAACTAGACATATCCTGTGCAAGCTGCTCTGGGATATCCTGCTCTTGCAGGAGGGTTGGACTAGATGAGCTCCAGAGGTCCCTTCCAAGCCCTAACAGTCTGTGATTGTATGCTGTCTGTTCTGTCAGCCTTCCCTGACTGCAGCAAGAGGCATAAGTCTAACTGTCAAGGCAAGCTGCTGTGACTAGACAGCAAGCAGTCACACAACAGAATCAGTTTTTTAGTAGTAAGACCTCTCTAATCTGCTACTGACCTAGCTACCACCTGAAGATTCACCCCATAGCATTGCTCATACTTGCTTCCAGTCATCACCTCTCCTACAGGGACAGGCTGAGGGAGCTGGGATTGTTCAGCCTGGAGAAGAGAAGCTTCAGGGGAACTACTAGTGACCTTCCAGGACCTAAAGGGAACTTGCAAGCAGGCTGCAGAGGGCCTGTTTGCAAAGGCCTGCAGTGAAAGGACAAGGGGCAATGGTTTTAAATTGGAGATGAGTAGATTTAGACTGGATATCAGAAAGAAGTTCCTCCCCACAAGGGTGGTGGAACACTGGCCCAGGTTGCCCAGGGAGGTGGTTGAGTTGCCATCCCTGGAGGCATTGCAGGTGAGGCTTGCCAGGGCTCTGGGCAAGCTGATGTGGTTGGGGATGTCCCTGGCCACTGCAGGGGGGTTGGACTAGATGAGCTCCAGAGGTCCCTTCCAACCCAAACCATTCTAGGAGTCTATGATCACAGTGCTGCCCACTGCCTTGGCTTTAGTTCCTTTGCAGTGCTTGTTGTCAGTGCTACTGCAGAAACTCAGCTGTTTGGAGGATTTTGTGTTCATCACACCATCTACTTGGCAGCACTAGGAAACTAGAGGATCAGGGTGTATCACCTATCCTAACAGTAGCTTGGCTTTTTATTCTGGTTTGGTTTTTAGGTGCTGGTGTTTGATTTTGGCAGTGAAGTATATGTGTGGCATGGAAAGGAAGTTACTTTAGCTCAAAGAAAAGTGGCTTTCCAGCTGGCAAAACACTTGTGGAATGGCACTTTTGACTACTCCAATTGTGACATAAATCCTCTGGACCCAGGGGAATGCAATCCCCTCATACCCAGGTACCAAACTCAAGTTTCATCTCATGGCAGAAACTTTATTTTCTTGCCTTTATTTGACAGTATTTCATTTGATTTCTTTTTTTGTTGCCTTGCACAGAAAGGGCCAGGGTCGCCCAGACTGGGCTGTGTTTGGCAGACTCACAGAACATAATGAGACTATCCTGTTCAAAGAAAAATTTCTGGATTGGACAGAGCTGAAGAAACTCAATGAGAAGAATTCTACTGAATCCCTTCACCAGAAGGTGTGTATAATAAGCTAGGTGTTTCAGACTAGATGAACTTGCTAAGATGGAAGCCAAGGAAGCTTGTTGTCCAGGATCCAGAACACAAGGGCTCAGAATGCCAGCACCTGCAGGGAACCCCAGGATTAGTGCTGAACAGCTGAATGAATACTGCCAAGGGGTGGGGGGGTTGGATTAGATGATCTCCAGAGGTCCATTCCAACCCCTCTCATGCATTGATTCTGTGAAGGTGCCTTTGACAAAGCCATCAAAGGATAAGATACCACTTTTTGAGTGGAACTGTGGGGTATGAAGGCAAAAAAGCTATGCTCAAAGAAACCTCTTCTGTGTCTTTTTTGACAGGAAGAATCTAGATCTGACTCTAAACCCTATGATGTCATGCTAATGGTAGCTGTGCCCCAAGCTACTGTAGGCACAGTCTTGGATGGAATGAACATTGGCAGGGGCTATGGATTTGTGGAAGGAGAAGATGGGAGGCAGTTTGAAATCATCAGTGCCTCTGTGGATGTCTGGCACATCCTGGAATTTGATTACAGTAGACTGCCTAAGCAAAGCATAGGGCAGTTCCATGAAGGAGACACATATGTGGTGAAGTGGAAGTACATGGTGAGCACTACAGGTTAGTGAACAATTCCATTTCATCCTGCTGAAAGAGGGAGCTAAAGCTGCTGCAGTGAGAGTCACACCTAGAATTGCTTGGCTGTGGAACTGGTTTAAAGGTTAGAAATGCTAATTTAGCTTCCTTAGGCCATTAGGAAGTAAAGCTTAGTACTTGATTCTATTTAGAAGAAAGCAATAAAAACAAGCTGTAGTTATTTTTCAAACATCACATGTAATACTGTCCATCTCTCCTTTTTACCCAACAGTGGCTGGGTAAATGAAGCCAGAATTATGCCCACAGTTTAACATCCAAAATAACTAGGCAGCTGGACTAATGACAACAGTGCTCTTGCAAGAGAGGTAGGCTTAGTAATAAGGAAAGCCTTTTTTGGCTAATGGAAAACACTTAACAATGACAGGAAAAGCCCTTGCCAACTCATTGCCCTTGCTGTTTCTGGAAACTCTTTGCTGTGGGTTTCAGCCTCAAGTGGAAAACTTGAGCAGTGTTGTGACAAAGAGCCTGAGAGCAGCAGGTAGAATGCTGCTAATCAGTTTAGGCTCATTGGAACTCTCCCTTCTGGCACTAAACTAGCAATAGGTGGCTCTTGTGGTAAGTAAAATAGAAATAGCCTAAAAAAAAATGGATTGTTCCAAGTAAAAAAGTAATCAGATTGGTTAAAAGCAGTAGAAGAGCTCTACAGCTTTAGGCTTTTAGCCAAGAAATGTAGGTAGGTCTTGTTCAGGATTGTTGAGTTCAGATACTGGCAAATCCAAGAAAAATAACTTCTAAGTCTCCAGAGACATGGGTAATGCTAATTCTGAACTGTAAACAGACTCTTAATCCAGATGGATGGAAATATATTCCAGCACTCCAAAACAGAATGGTTTTTGTATGTGGGAGGCAGTACTTTAGGGGCTGAGTGTACAGATAAGAGTGAAACCCATCAACTTTAGAAGGGACTTGAAAAAAACAAAACATCTTCAGCACTGCCAAAAGCAAGGCAGGAGTTTCAATATTATTTGTTTTAAAGAATCTGATTTAAAGCTCTTGGGTTTCTTTAAATCTTTGATTTAAATCTGTAAAAAGAGTAAAATACTCCATACCTGCTTGTATTGTTGAAATTCACTTGCTATAAATATGTAGTTGCTATGATAAGCAAATAATATTGATCCTTTAACAAAGAAAAAAGTTGCTGCTAACCCAGGCAAAAATAAAAACCATTAAATACTGAGTTAATTTAAATAAATAAATAACAAAAGATTACCTAATCCTAACTTTTTAATGACTACAAAATACTGCTTTGGTGTTCTTTTGTGCTGTAGTTTTCCTTTCTAACATCACTTTCCCAAGGCAGCCTTTTCCTCTGGGCCTGTTGCTGCTTCCAGTCTCCCTCAGCAGCCAGCCAGCTCCTCCCCTGCTGCCAAAGAACAGTGTGGGATGTGGAAAATGAGCCAGAACACACTCTTCTGGTGACATGGCTGGATATAACCATCTCCCAGGCAAATTGGCTCAAGTGATGGCAGTTGTTCTTCTCCAGAGAGCATCAGTTCTTTCTACACCTTTCTCTGGCCAAGTCAGGCATCAGTGGCTGTGGGCTTGCATCTACCTCATGAGACAATGGCAGCTTTGCCCAGGGAACATAGTGGCATGGAGACCTAATGTTCCTCCAGTTGGACATTTGAGCTTTCATATTGTTGTACCATTTAAATTTAGATAAAGCTATTCTTAGAAATTCACTGTCTGCGTGCCTAGTGTTTCTTATTTTTGTTTATTGCTGTTCCCATTTTGGGAAGAGGGGGTATTGTAGCAAAATCCTCTCAAAAGATTGTTCTTTTGACCTTAGCTTCTGGTCAAACCAGGACACCTGTTCTGGACAGGATAGTGTTGAGCTGGTAGATAAGATGAAACCATGTGTTGTTTGCACCTATAGCCAGAGTACTTTCTTCAGCATGTGCTTTCTGTTTTGCAGTTGGAAGCAGGCAAAAAGGAGAGCAACAAGTAAGAGCTGTTGGGAAAGAGAAATGTGTGTATTTCTTTTGGCAAGGAAGGCACTCCACAGTGAGTGAGAAAGGGACATCAGCACTGATGACAGTGGAACTTGATGAAGAGAGAGGAGCACAGGTGAGCTTCCTGCACTCCTGGTAAGATGTGCCACATCTGGAGTTTGGACACATGGTAATACTCAGGCTTTTCTCTTCACACTTCTGCTTGTTAGCACCTCAGGATTTGGCCTGTGGATGTTTCATTCCAATCAGGAAAGAAATATTTGGCAATATCCAAAATGGGCTAAGAGTTCCCATAACCTTTTGAAGCATTTTTTCCTTCAGTGATATCCTTCAAGAATTCAGGATTTATACAAGAAAATCTAGGTGACTTTTTGTTGCCAATAACTTTCTGTATTTTGAAAGAAAGAAGTTTTGATCAATTAAATGTTGTGAATGAAAACTGGAAGAAACTTAAGATTTGCTAGTATTAACCAAGTTAATGTATTGCTTTATAAAGCATTTTTCATGTGTTGGGATGGGAAATGTTCTTCCAGCTGGAAGTGTTCTATGATTCTATGATCATTTAGTGGATTGATAGGGCTGGGACAAAGGCTGGACTCCATGATCTCCAAGGTCTCTTCCAGCTGGAACTGTTCTAGGATTCTAGGATTCTATGACTTGCCTGCCCAAGTAACTATTAATGGTACATCTGGATTTATCCTTTTTGCCTCCTTTCTTTTTGTAAAGGTGTAAAGCCAGACCCCAAAACTACTTTTTCCTTTATTCCAACTTCCAAAGACCTCCTTTAGGGGTTGTCATTCCTAAATCCCACTTCTAAAGAGGGTATTTCTAAGAGTGGCTGAAGAGGAATGTCTTCTCCCTCTGCAGTAGTAGGTTAAACAAATGTGTGCCTTCACTTCCATTATATATTCAGATAACAGGACTGTCTTCTCCTTCTCAGAGCAGCAGAAGCACTTTCTGCCAGGCCAAGGCATGAAAATGCATTGGAAATTGTCACTTTGCTTCCTCTATAATTACATTTAGTTGCCTTGTTTTGCAGAGGTTCTAGCAACTGCAGATTCAGCTAGTTTGAAGCTCAGAGTCCAGGCAAGCTTTGCTTTGCCTTTAGGCAGAGTTGGGGTTTGCTGTGGCTTGGCTGTTCCCAGCATGCAAGGTGGGAGGTTTAAAGTTGGTTTCTTGATAATGCTGTAATTAGGTTTTTAATAGCAGCATAGACATGACAAGTAAGACAGGAATTCATAGAGGAGATGCATAAATACACTTGATCTAGAGTGTGGGATGCTGATTTAGCAATTGGCTCTAGCAGTTTCATAATCACAATGCAGTGTTTAATGAGGCAAGAATCTGCATGTTGTCACATTAAACCAGTTTTACTGCAAATTTTGATCATGCTATGAGAGTTCTTTCATTATCTCCATAATAGTTTCAAAGAACATCAGCAAGGATGACCCAGTCCTATAAAGAATTCAAATCATGGTTAGTTTCATTTCACTTGAAAGCTTATTTGGTGTTGTTCATCCTCTGAAAGTCTTGATGGTTAGATTCCAGCTAGAGGTTTTCTTTCAATATGCAGGTCACATATGAAACCTCTTGCCTGCAGATAGAGATGGTAATTTAAACAATAGTCAGCAGTTGTAAAGGAGAAGGAAAGCCATTTTTGTGGGTGGCCATAATGACATGATTTTTATTAATCCATTGGGACTAGTTTTCCTTAGTCTGTCTGTCTGCTTGCTTCATTTTGTTAATGAAGAATGCTGCTTTCTGTTTCCAGCTACAAGTGCTTCAAGGGAAAGAGCCACCATGCTTCTTGCAGTGCTTCCAAGGAGGAATGATTGTGCATGCTGGAAGAAGGGAAGAGGAAGAAGAAAATGCACAAAGTAAATTACTGTTAGTTAAGAGCTTCTACCCCCAAATCCTTTTTTTTTTTTTTAACCTATTGTGAAGGGCTTGGAATTCAGTCTCAACTTTGTAGAAAAGGGGAATGAATGCCATGAAACCTGGGAGACAGCTTTGCAGTGCTTGGAGCATAGAATGGATTGTGTCACCCTAGAGCAAGCTGACTTTATTGTATTGATATGCATATAAATTGTTCTGGTTAGTTGTTTTTAATTAAGCCAAGTGCTCATTTGCTTGAAAATACATTCTTCTCTACATAGCCTGGGTAAAACAGTATTTTTATGAGCAGCTCTCTTGCTGCAAGGAGAACTCTAAGCTTTTGTAAGCCATTCATTACTTTTTGCAACATGAATAGTTGAATAGTTGAGGCAGGAGCATTGCAGTGCAGGTGTAGCTTGGATGTGTTCCAGTTTGCCTCTGGATGTGCCCTCCTGTGCCTAAGGTGCACAGAGGGAAGAGGAGCTGAAGAGAAAGACTACTATGTTTGTTTCCTTTTTTCCCCTTGTATGAAACAAAGCAGAAACTTGACTCTTCTGTTCAGTTAGACTCTCCAGCCCTTTATAGTTTTGTGGCAAGCTTTCAGAAGGCATCTTCTCTGCAACAGGAGTTCTCAAGTAGCGTTAGCCAAACCTGATGCTTAGCTAAGTTTATTCTGTGACAACACAGGCGTATGCCATATGTGAAATTCAGCCTAGTTTGGAGCATAAGTCTTGACTTTTCAATCCCATGCCATGAAGTTCACTAAGGCCAAATGCCAGGTGCTGCCCCTTGGCCATAGCAACACCCAGCAGTGCTCTAGGCTTGGGGAGCAGTGGCTGCAGAGCTGCCAGGCACACAGGGACCTAGGGGTGCTGAGTGACAGCTGAACAGGAGCCAGCAGTGTGCCCAGGGGGACAAGAAGGCCAATGGCATCCTGGCCTGGAGCAGGAACAGTGTTGGCAGCAGGAGCAGGGAGCTGATCCTNATTCTATGATTCTATGTGACTGTCTAACACTGCTGCCCTGTCCCTGTCTGCTCCAGGTGACTGGAGGCTCTATTGTGTGCGAGGAGAAGTTCCCAGTGAAGGAAACTTGCTGGAAGTAGCCTGTCACTGCAGCAGCCTGCGCTCCCGCACATCCATGATTGTCCTCAACATAAACAAAGCTCTCATCTACCTGTGGCATGGCTGCAAAGCACAGGCTCACACCAAGGATGTAGGAAGAACAGCAGCCAATAAAATAAAAGAACAGTGAGTGTCTGACCTCTTGTTTCGGAGATGTTTCTGCAGGCTACCAAATGACTTGCCTCAGAGAAACGTTGGAGTTAAGCTGTTCTACTAGTGACTTTCCAGTACCTAAAGGGAACTTGCAAGAAGGCTGCAGAGGGCCTGTTTGCAAAGGCCTGCAGTGAAAGGACAAGGGGCAATCGTTTTAAATTGGAGAAGAGTAGATTTAAACTGGATATTAGAAAGAAGTTCCTCCCCACGAGGGTGGTGGAACACTGGCCCAGGTTGCCCAGGGAGGTGGTTGAGTTGCCATCCCTGGAGGCATTGCAGGTGAGGCTTGCCAGGGCTCTGGGCAAGCTGCTCTAGTTGGGGATGTCCCTGGCCACTGCAGGGGGGTTGGACTAGATGAGCTCCAGAGGTCCCTTTCAACCCAAACCATTCTAGGATTCTATGATTCTGTGTCCTCTGAGTCCAAGTGCAGTATGTGCATGCTTGGTGAGGAGGAATGGTGAGGGCTTGATTTGATGGTGATGAGGAAAACACATGTTCTGGAATCACTTTCACTTAAGGTCAAATGCACTTCTTCATCCTGCTGTACTACTAATTACAGTTGCAAAAGAACAGGCTCTCTCTGGAGGGAGGTGCTCAATATCTGAAGAGCCAACTGAATCCCAGTTGATAGGAGGATTAGAATCAAGCCTTGTGAATAAGGAAGAGGAAATTAATTTGGGAATGCATGCAAGGAGGACAGCAGTAGTTGCAAAAACAGGCAATGAGATTCCCTGCTGAGAGCTCATGTGAGCATCTCCTCCACTCTGAGTGTGTGGTCAGAAAAGGGATGAGAACAGTTGCTGAAATCCCATATCCTGTTTATTGGTAATTTTTGTCATCATATTCAAAAAGAATATATCAACATGAAGTGTGCAACAAGCCTATGGGATGCTTTGGGCTTCTAGTTATACAAGTGGCCAGCAGGTTTGTTTTAGCTGTGTTTCAGGGTAGGAAAGCTGGGTTCATTTTCTTCCTTTATGTTTTATAGATGTCCACTGGAGGCAGGGCTCCACAGCAGCAGCAAGGTGACCATACATGAATGTGATGAAGGGTCAGAGCCTTTGGGATTCTGGGATGCCTTGGGAAGGAGAGATCGAAAGGCCTATGACTGCATGTTGCAAGGTAGACCTGGATTTGGCACTCACATTGGACTTTACTGGTCTGTGGCATTGGGAGATGGAATGTAAAGCTTTTGAAGAACTCTTTGGTAGTTGAGATGATCCCCTTAGATGCTTCCAAAAAGCTAAGTAATTCTGTTCTAAAAGGAAAATGCTGGAGAATGAAGTGTTTCATTTTGTCCTCTGCCCTGCCTGCAGCACAGAGCAACAGTTAACACTCTTACCAACACATTTTGCTTCTCTTCTGAGGGGCTTGAGGAGGCATTTCTTCACAATTTTCTGTGCTGCCAAACTGCCAACAGAGGTAGCAGGGAGGGATCCAGTGGAAAATTTGTCAGCTCAAAAGTAAAGTGGGATGGGCTTGCTGCAAAAGAGCCAGTTCTGAAATGGCTACCAGGAACTAGCCAGGATCAGATTCAAACTGATGCCTGCCAGCCTTTTACCTCAAGTCCTTAGCAGCTGTTGCTAGTTCCCCAAGACATCTGGTTGTCTTGCTTGATTTTTTCAAAACCCTGAGAATCTGCAGTCACTCAAAGTTGAGTTTTTTAATATATATTACTATTATTTTATCTTAATCTTTCTATTTCCTTTCAAGATCCTGGCAAGTTTAATTTCACCCCGCGCCTCTTCAGCCTCAGTAGTTCCTCAGGAGAATTCTCAGCCACTGAGTATGTTTACCCTTCAAGAGACCCAGCAGTCATCAATTCCATGCCATTCCTGCAAGAGGATCTTTACACTGCCCCACAGCCAGGTACATGCTTTAAAATAGTTCACTAACAAGAAAACAGATAACTCTAGCCTGCACTGGGCAGTGATTGAGCAACTGCAATCCCTTCTAACTTGATTTATCACAGAAAAATGTGTGCATGTGATGCTTAGACAGCATTAAGCAATAAAGAGTGATTTTTTTTCATGATAAAGATACTGAGAAATAATCAAATGTATGTGTATCCCAAAAGCTTGCTATGGAATTCCATTGTTTGTAGCAGACAATCTGAGTTCAGCTGGATGAGTCATGTCATGGCCAGGCTTCGTGAACGCAGCTCCGGGGAGGGCTCCATCCATGCTCTTCCCAAGCGCTTTTTCCAAGCGCTGCTGGCTGCAAAGGCCAATTTGGGACAGACCAGAGCAGTTGCAAAAGGCACAGCACAAGGACTCCTCAGGAGGTAGAAGCTGCAAGACACGATTCTTTCTACGCTGTCTTTTCTCCTCCAGAGTGATCCTGAGTGCCTGCTCCAAACCATGGGCGGCATTCAAACTAGTGTGTGTGCAGAGCTGCTGAGTGGAGGCCAGAGGAGAGCAGTTCAGGGCAGCAATATGGCCAAGGCTGAGCTGTTGTTTCAGGGAGTCCTTGCATCTCCTCTTCGGGGCTCCTCTCTTGCCACAGCCAGGGGCAAGTTGCCCAGAGAGCATGAGCTTAGGCAGGCAGGAGTTCTTCATCCTGGAGCCGTGAGCTGCCCAACGCAGCTGCGTTCTCAGCAGCATGGCCTCAAGGCTTGGAATTGCTGCTTGTTCTAGGACACACGGATTAGTCCCAGCATCTGTCCAATGGATGTTTAGGATTGTCCGGAGACAGCGCTGCTGGAAGCGCTCCAAGAGTCGTAGGTGGTGGCGATAGATGAGCCATGCTTGGGAACCATAGAAAAGAGTAGACAGCACAATGGCTCTAGAAACACTGAGCTTTGGACTTTGCTTCAAGTGTTTATTTCACCAGACTCTTTGATAGAGTTTCCCAAAGCACTCTATGCCTTTGCTAGCCTAGTGTCTATCTCTCTGTCAATCTTACCATCCGAGGAGATGAGGCTGCCTAGGGAATTAAACTGTTGGACTGATTTAAGTTCTGAATCACCAATGATGATATGAGGATGATGAAAAACTTCCTGAGGTGCAGGTTGATATAAAACTTCTGTTTTCTTTAAGCTAACTTCCAGCCCAAAAAGCTCAGCAGTGGCTGCAAAGCAGGACGTTAAACGCTGCAGAGCTACTTCTGTCTGGGCAACAAGGGCAGTGTCAGCAGCATAAAGCAGCTCCTGGACAAGATGCTTTATGGTCTTAGTATGGGCCTGCAAACACCTTAGGTTAACTAGGCTTCCATCAGTATGATATCTAATGGAGATCCCATCCTGATCATCAAATTCTGCCATGGTCGTTTGGAGCATCATGCTGAAAAAGAGTGTGAATAGAGTTGGTGCAAGAACACAGCCTTGTTTCATGCCATTAGAAAGGGCTCAGAAAGCTGGATGAGTAACAAAAGGATATATATCCTGTCCTGATGGTGACAAGTATATAAGACCGGGATGGTTTAGAGGATTCTGAGTGGCTGATTATGGGTTTGTTCTTTTTTCTGTGTAGCACTGTTCCTTGTTGACAATCACCATGAAGTGTACCTGTGGCAAGGCTGGTGGCCTGTGGAAAACAAAATCACTGGCTCAGCACGAATCAGGTGGGCTACAGACAGGAAATGTGCCATGGAGACAGTGCTCCAGTACTGCAAAGGTAACAGATTGTCATGCCTGGCTCTTGGAGTGTGTCATACCTCTCCATGCCTCCCTGCCCCATGCTGTGCTGTGGCTTTCATGCTCTTTGCCATGGGGTGGTTCTCAAGAGCTTTAGGCTGTGTGGTTGCACAGGTACAGAGGAAGTTTTTTACTGTTAAAGACCATTGCTGCTTGTACTATTTCTATGCCAAGGCTGCTTTAACAGTTCTTTACTGTTCAAACTCTGCTCTTCTGGTGGTCTATCACAATCACAATCTGGGATTCTGTTAACCACTTCCAAATTGCATTGCAGCAAGCTGTCAGGGCTGACTAGCTCTCATGTGTTGTTACTTATCAAGGTGGAGAAATTGAATTTCAGGAGATACCAATGCTGCTGCAATTTTTTTTGCTTCCCAGAATATAGTTGAGTGATCAGAAGCTTAAACCACTTCTTTTCTTATTTTTCTCTCTCCATTTCTTTCCTCATCTATATCCCTCTCCCTCATTCCACCTGTTATTTTCTTCTTTTCTTTTCTTGTCTTGCAATATTTAACTAAATGATGGTGTAAAAGAGATTGATTAGTATCTCTTGATATCCCTTGAAGATTATCCTTGTGCATAACTTGGCAAAATGTCTTGCAAGTTTTTCTTCTGTGGTTTTTATCTGCTCAAGCAGCAATCTGGAGAGCTGAGCTGCAGGCTGCTAGAAGAGGAAAGAATCTGATTTGCCTTTAGTGAGGAGATAACTTGTGCTGAGGGCAGAGTTCATGCAATGAAAATGTTTCCCCACTTGCATACAAATTCATCTTGTCAACACTGGAACATTAGCAAACACTACTCTGCTTTTACTTGTTGGCTGAATGACTGAGGCTGGAGCAGCACAACTCCAGTAGATTCACACAGACTTGATACATGCAAAATGCTCAAGTGCTGGTTGAGTTGTTCGTGGTAGAATGAACAAATAAACCACAGCAAAAATATGTGGAAGAGAAGCCTTCAAATCAAGTATTCAGGTGATAAATCTGTCTAAATAAGATAGATATCAATATCTCAGTATCCCAGTTTAAACACTCTTTTAAGCCTTCAAGCTTATTTGCTGCGGGCAGGATACTTCTGCTGAGCATACCAGAAGGTTTAATTTACCTGAATTTCACTGATTTCAGACCATCACACTCTGCTTACTCCATTCTAACTCTGTAAGATGAGAAATACATTGAGTTAGGAAGTAACTGGGGGGGATTTTCAGCATGCATGAGCTGATCTGTGTCATCACATACAGTAAAAGACAGATTTCAGAATACAGAAAAAAGACATTAAAAGGTGACATACTAAACTTAAACAAACCCTGGTGAAATTCATTCCTACTGGCCTAAAGTAAGCTTCTCAGGGGAAAAAAAAAATCAATTTAACATGCTTACAAGGTAGTGAATGGCATTGCAAAATATGATGCTGTTTGTAATTTTGCTCTCTCTTTCTTTTGGGTTTTCTTTTTTTTTTGCTATTTTGACTGTTTTTAGGCAAAAATGTAAAGAAACCCCCCAAATCCTATCTAATTCATGCTGGCCTGGAGCCTCTGACCTTCACTAATATGTTCCCAAGTTGGGAGCACAGGGAAGACATCGCAGAGATCACAGAAATGGTAAATCTTTTCATTGCACAGACTGTTTCTTGTTGGTAGTAATTGTGTCTTGTGTTGTCAGGAATATTGTTTCTTTGTGCTGTCAAGCCCCAAAATTCAGTGAATGAAGTTCCAGAGCTCAGGAGTCTGTGCTGGGAAAAAAAAAACCAACAATAACAACCAAACACCCAACAGAGCTGAATTTTGATTGGGAATGTGTATAGCAGAGGCATTCTTGGTTGTCTTCTCATGTAATTTCTCATATTCTTTGTTGTTAAAAACAAGAGGAAAGTGTTATCTCCTAGAAGGAGATGTGCTGGAGTTTAGCAGAACAGTTTCAGTCCTGAGAGAGAAGCAGCAATCTGCAGTTCTGGTCTCTCCTCCAGACTCCAAGGAAACAAAATGCCCTGCAAAGGCTCAGCTGGCTCCAAAAAGTCCAGCATTGACTTCCCCACTTAGGAAAGCAGAGTCACTGCCAAATTACATGTGATTGCTTTCACAGCCTTCAGCAAAGAGGCAGCTTAAGGCAAATGACATTTTCTCTTCTGCAGCCATCCTTAGTGGAAAATATTAGCCTTAAAATCAGCCTTAAACTGAGAGTGCATGGTGTCCTTGTGCCCAGTGCAGACCTTTCTTCAGGGCAGAGCTGTTGGCTCCTGTGCAGAGCTAGATGGATAGCTTTTGGCTCCCTGGAGCAGGCAGTGCAGGTTGATCCCATGCAATGGGAGCAGCTGGTGGTTTCAGCAGTGTGATCCTGTTGCCTGTTTTCCTTTTTTCCCTCCAGGATGCTGATGTTTCTAATCAAATAATCCTTGTCGAGGATGTGCTGGCCAAGCTGTGCAAAACAGTGTATCCACTAGCAGATCTCTTAGCTCGGCCTCTGCCTGAGGGAGTTGATCCACTGAAGCTTGAAATTTATCTTTCAGATGAGGACTTTGAGGTAAGGAGAGAATGGGTGCACTGCTACTGTCTGCTTGTGTCTCTAACCATGCTGGGAAGCCATTGGCCCATTGTGCTGCTTCCAAGTGCTTTTCCTGATGGCATGTCTCCTTGTTTGAAATGCAGGTTGCATTAGAGATGACAAGAGAAGAGTACAATGCACTGCCATCCTGGAAGCAGGTTAACCTGAAGAAGGCAAAAGGACTTTTCTAAGTTGTGTTGGTTGGAGTGAGCACTAAAGGGATGTCTGTTTTCACTTTTTGTGCCCTTTAAGAGGAATTGTAGCCCAATAACTAGAGATAATCTGAAGTTACTAGTGACTACCTATCTGGAGGTGTGTAATATTATAAAAGGCCAAGAGAACTCTTTGGAAATGGAATTCAGTTGTGACTCCTCAAGGTAATGTGTTTGAAGCTCTCCTCTCCTATGCATTTAAACAGTAGTTCCTTCAGCTACTGCTGCAGGTGTCCTTTGGCTATCTACAGTACTTGCCATTTGGCTTTTTGAAGAAGTTCTCTTTGTAAAGTGTTATTTTGTTAGTTTGTGAATTACAAAAGAATTTATATTTATATCAACACATAGAACAAGTATGTATTTAACAATGCAATATATATATATATATATATATATTCACTTTTGAAGACTTCCATGTCAAAACAACAAGAAAAAGTAGCTGGATGGCAGTTGCTTGGACTGAATTAGCTATCCCCACCAGTATGTATTCCCCTTTTAGGCATCCTGAAAAGTTTCTCTTTGCAATAGTTAATGAATTTGTTCTCAGTGCTGCTTCAGGTGCTAAGCTGAACAAAGCATTTGTATTTATAGCATGGATTTCTGGAGGAACTATGCGAAATCAACCTTTATACTTTATTATCCAAACAAATGTATAGTGCCTTGTTTTTTTTTTTGTGTACAGTTTCTATACAAAGAAAAAGAAAAAAAAAACCAAAACAGATTGGTCTGAATTTTGCAGCTGGCTTAGGATGGTCTCCTCTCTTACTTTTATAATAGTAGAAATCAAAACATCTCAGTTTCTAATCCTTGTTGTAAACATTAAACCTGTCTTTTGTGATAGAAGAACCAAAAGTAAAAGCTTCTGAATAAACTCTTAGCCATGCTCTGACTTTGTCATTATTTTGTACTATAATCTGGACTAAAGTCATTGGAACCTTCCAGAATATGGTCTTTTATCAAAATATTTGAACTTTAGATATCTGTGGGTGTTGTACAGAGTTATAATTTGAGAAGTAGAAAATAATCAATGTACAAGAGAAAAGGAGGTTGTGCAACACTTGAATGCTTGTTGGAACAGTCACACCACTGCTGTATCCTTTGGGTTTCCCCTGTTTTCTACATGAAACCAAAATGATGATGCTGGTTTTCAAACTCTCAAAAGATCTTTTCAACCTTTGTGCAATTGCAAGTAAAACTTGAACTGAAAATGAGTGTAGCATCGTGTCCATTCTTTCCATGAGCACTGGAGTCAACTCTGCTTGCATTCAGCTAATTAGGAGGTTGACTAGTAATGGAGTAAAGATTTGCTAGTGTTGGAGTTGTTCTTCAGGCATTTGGCATTTCTAGGACCAACTTGGGTGCTTCCCTTCTGTACCCTAGTGGATTTCCCACTGTCATTCCTGCCAGCACAAGTTTCCTTCTGCCCTGCAGCTCTTCAGAGCTCAGTGAGAAGTTCTCTGCTGCAGTGCTGCTCTTGTCATTCTCCTCAGGCCCAGCGAAATGAAGCAGGAGCTTTGAAAGTGTGGAGATTTCTTTCATCAAGAGCTGCAGTAAATAAATGCTGCTCCATAGTTACAATCTATCTTTTTTGGCAGATCAGCTAAGAAGATGTAAGCTAGCCTTTAAGTAGATAAAAAAGCCTAGAAAGATACGAGTACTACTCACCTGACCCTGAGCTATTAGAGGTATATTTTCAGCACTGATGTGTTTCCTTCCATTACTAGTTTCTCTCAAGAACTGAAATGAAATAACCCAAGAAAGGGATACAACACAATACTTCTAACATAGCTTTTTCTGGAGAAAAGGATGCTCAGGAGAGACCTTCTTGCTCTCTACAACTACCTGAAAGGAGGTTGGAACAAGACGAGCTCAATCTCTTGTGATAGGACTTGTGATAGAAGAAAAGGCTCAGGTTGTACCTGAGGAGGTTCAGGGTGGATGTTAGGACAAATCTCTTCCCTGAAAGAGTGGTTAGGCATTGGAACAAGCTGCAGGGCAGTGCTGGGGTCACCATCCCTGGAGGTGTTCATAAAACAAGTAGACATGGCTCTTCATGATGTGGTTTAATTGACATGGGGTTGTTGGGTCAACAGTTGGACTTGCTGATCTTAGAGGTTCTTTCCAGCCTTAGTGATTCTATGAGTCTAAGTTTATAGCTCAAGTACTCAGATTGCCAAAGTCACTGCTGTATTCATCCAAGTATTTTTACACCCATGTATTTACATCTTTTTAGCCTCTCTGGTGATAAAATCAAGCCTGAATTAAGTTTTGTTTATTCATGTTCAGGCTGCACTGTTGAGGTAGCAGGTTCCTCTGTTTTGATTTTGCTCTCCAACAGAGAGCTGATTTGCATGGCATAATTGACCTTGTTTTTTCCCTCTGCCAGGGGAGCATCATTTGCTTTTCTTTCTTGAAAACACCCATCAGTCCTCCAAGTGCTGCTGAAGGGCAACATTCACCTACCCTTAAAGCCTTTAGGATCTCAGCTAAAAGACAAGAAGAGCCAGCACTGGAACCTGCAGGCAGGGAACCATAAATCAGTGTTGTCTGCTCTCAGAGTTCCTGTCATTTTTACACTCTTTGCTATCTCATGTCCCTGCTCCAGGAACCAGGACACACAACCCAACTTCCTACTGAAGTGTTTCACTCATAACATTGCCTAGGAAAGCTTCAAAGCTTTGAAGAAAGTATTTTACTGTCCTTAATATACTTATTATTTATCCAGATAGTATCCTGAACTGTGAAGCTGACAGCAAGGCAGTGTGAGACTGGTTTGTCTGGCTAAGGGAAGGGGAGTAGTGGGTGTTCTTGGGGTCTATTTGAAACAAACAAACACCCCTAGATAACCTGTGTAAACAAAGAAACAATGTCTAAGGTGAATTCAAAGGCAGAGGATCTAGTACAGGGACTCTGGATGTGAAAAAGACAGTACCTTGAACATGGCATCCTGCATTCTTTAGCTCTCACAGCTTCCAGGCCTTGAGCCATGATTCTTACCTCCTATGGTTTTAAACTGCTCAGTCCTGCCTCCTAAAAATATTGCTCTCTGATTGCACAAGCATTCCTGCACACTGAAGAATTTGCTAGCAAACATTAGTATGCCAAAACAGCAAATAAAACTTTAGGGCTGAAAAAATCTGCAGCCTGTATGCTTCAGCCAGAAGAAGATGGAAAAGGGAAGGTGGATAGGGGGAGAAAAAAACAGAACTAATCTTGAACAGTTTGGCAGAGCTTGCTTCTGTCCCACACCATCCCACCAGTCTCCCAAAGAGCTGTTTAGCTGAGCAGGAGTTGTGGAGCCATGAGCACTGCTGGTGCTTTGGTGGGAGGGAGGAGGGCAGAGGCTTTGGCTGAGTGAGATGTGGCAGCACCCAGAAGGCAGCATTAACCTTGCTGGAGTGGCAGGAAGAACAATTGGATCCCATCCCTGCTCCTAACTCTTGGTTTAAATTTTGTTTTGGATCGAGTATCAGATGAGAAGAAATAATTCAAATAATAATATTCTCCAAAGTACTTGTGTTCCACATCCCCTTGTGTGGAAACTAAAGTAGCTGTGCAGTAACAGGTCCTTGCTGCCCAGAAGCAGAAGAAAGCAGCTTGTGAAATTTGTGAGGCCCCTGTCCACCTGATGCAGCCTCCCAGTGTGATGCTGGGAACCAACAGCTGAGATCTCTTATGGGTTTGTTTCTTCCTGAAATACAGACACCAAACCTTGCCCTTTCTTAGCCAAACTCATTGAGGAATGTTAGAAATTCCTTACAGCAGCATTTTTTCCAAAGAAGGGACTGAGCCATGTGTGGAGAGGCAGCCAGAGCCCAGGGCAGGCAAGCAGAGGGTGTTTGCTAATGCACTTCTGGTAGATGGGATGATGATTGAGCCATCTTGGAAGGGAAGGGATGAGCAAAAACTCCTGGAAAAACGCCAGCACAGAGTGATTACAATGCCTTTTCATTTTATATTAAGAAGTAGCTGAAGGCTGCCAGCCTTGCCTGAATTTAATAGAAGCTTGTCCTTCTTCCCTGCTCACAGTCCATATCTTTCCTGTCCTGAGAGCTGCAGAGCTGGACCCAGCACTGCAGGTGAGGTCTCCCTAGAGTGGAGCAGAGAAGCAGAATCCCCTTGCTGACCTACTGGCCACGCTGCTGGGGATGCAGCGCAGGATGCCGGTCCCTCTCTGGGCTGTCAGCACACGTTGCTGGCTCATGTCCAGCTTTTCACCCACCACTACCCCCAAGTCCTTCTCGGCAGGGCTGCTCTCCACCCTTCCCAGCCCTGCAGCGAGAGGCGGTGCTCGGTACCCCGGCTCCTCGCGGGCCGCCATGGAGCCCGTTGGCCGGCAGGTGTCACCGCCGCCCGCAGCGCTGCGGGGCCCGGGCCTGGGCCTCCAGCGGGGCGCGGCTAGCGCTGCCGGGGCAGGGCCTGCGGCTCCGCTTGCCCGCGGCGCACGGAGAGCTCGCCGCAGGCCTTCGCTTTGCTCGCTCGCTGCGAGCTGGCGGGAAGGGCAGCCCTGGATCTCGCTGGCCCCAGCCAAGGCTGCGGCGCTTCCCTCAGCGGCTCTGGATAAGTTGGCTGAGATCAGGAACGTTAACTACAGCCAGCAGAGGGGCTCTGGCAGCAGCGAGCCCCTGGAAGTCAGGGAGTGCACGGGAAACCATCCCGGGGCTGCCGTTGCTTTCCCAAGGGATAATCCTGCTGGGACAGCTCAGCGCTGCTGCCTCGCAGCCCTGGCTGGCAGGTCCCAGAGGAGCCCCACGGCTCGACACTGCCTGCACGACACTGCCTGCCCTCGGCACTCTGTGCGGGAAGGCAGGGCCACGCTGCACCAGCCCCTCACGAAGAGCCTTGAGCAGCCCTATTTCTCCCCTGGCATCCCACCACAGCATTAGAGCTGACCCAGCTCTCCTCCTACGTTGGCAGCGCTAATCCCGGCTCAGGGCAGTAGCTGTGCACCAGATGGAGCACACTCCTCCTTCCAGAGGCACATGGAAAGGGCAAACCCATCCTGTGGCCGTGAGACCAGGAGGAGCACCTCAGGGACAGAGGAGTGTCCTCCGGGCCGATACCTGTGCTTCAGCAAGGGCAGGTTTGGGGACAAACATTATCCCTGCAGCTGATTAGCTGGTAGCCAGTCTAAGCAAGCTAGTGCTGAGCTCTCATCCCAATACACAGGCTCGGTTTTGTGGCATTCCCTGCTCTGGGATAATTGTTGGGAGAGCGGCCACCGTTTCTCTCAGGATCCAGCAGTTTGGGCTGGTGTCAAGGGTTAGGGCTGAGCCAACCACTAAACCAGTGACAGATCTTCTCTGTTATCCCCTTTGCCCCTACTCCATGGAGGAAAAGCAGAAATTGNCTTAATTATGCACCTGTTTTGCTTGGGTCTTAGGTCTTATGTAAGAGAGCCTAAGGGCCAACCTTGATGTCAAAGTTTCAAGGACTC
>VWZO01015914.1:197668-214337 GCA_013396975.1 Bucco capensis | reverse complement strand
AACTTAAACTACTTTAACGAAAATAACAACAAGAAAATTAAGTGTGTATATATATATATACACACACAGTACCAATACCACAACGAAACCCACCTTGATGGCAACTATGNTGGAATACCTTGTTTGGACTTAAACTAGGACAGCTGGCCAGGTTATTGGCTGTGGAGCACACCCTGAATGCCAGGTGCTAGAGAATTCATGTCCATGGGTATAGATAAGGGAGTTCCACACCTCCCTCCTTCAGCCATGAACTCACACACGTGTCCAGTGGCTTTTCTTCCCTACTCCAGCCAAATATTTGGCACATTGACTAGAGGAGCAGTGGCTTGCAGCTGGCACAGATCAGCCACAGCTTGCTGGCCCCAACAGCTTAACTCTGAATTTGCTCACTTGCTGTTGTCTCTTCCTTCCCCCCTTTCCTCCCGGAGTCACACAAAGAGAGCTGGCAGGGCTGCCCGACAGCCTGGCAGGCACAGCTCACCTTGCCAAGCAGGGCCCCCTCCCTGCTGCCCACCCAGCTGCTTCACCCTCCCTCCCCATTGTGTTCACTTGCCTTTGAAATTGGCAGGAGACATCAGCTGTGCTCAGATGATGAAAAGAGAGGGAGAAGCACCTGCTAGCAGTTGAGCCTTGGGTTTAGAGCAGTGCTTGTGCTGAATACATACATCCTTATTTAGGTGCTGGGGACAGAAGAGTTTGGAGAGGGGCTTTTATTCCACTGCTGAAACATTCAGCCAGATCACAGCACAGCAGTTTGTGAGAAACCTCCTCCCCCACCCCCAAACTCTTATTGTACACCACTTACTTTATATGCTGGATACTTCAGTGTTTTTTACCTTGCAATGGGAACACTGTTGGGAAGGTCTAAATAGCCTAACCAACAGCAGCCTTCCTGCTCCTTACACCAGTGACAGTGTGTGTTGTCATCTGCATACACCATGCCTCTTGAAAGCATTTTGGGACCACAACAATTTCCACCTGTAAGACACATTTTAATACCTAGGAGGAGACAGGCAGTCTTCTAACATCAAGTGAGAAGTGAAGGACATTTGTCCAGGACATGGGAACTGACAGAGTGAGAGCAAACTACTCATGCTGGATGCTTGTCAGCTGTTTGCTCATTTCCAAGGCAGAGATCCAAATGGGTGACCAAAACCAGACTTGGACTTTCTTCTCTCTCACTTGCTATGACTTTTCATGGGGTTTATTACTGTATAGACAGAATGTGGGTCTTGCATCTTGGCCTGAAGCAAGTAGTGGTTCTGGGCCCCAAACACTCTGAGGGAGGCTGCAGCCCATGGCTGTCTGTGCACAGAGAGCTGGTAATGACACGAGGTGCAGCCTGGTGTCACACAGACATAGCAGAGGCTCTGACAGCACTACTGACTCATTTGCCTGGCACTGCATCTGAGCTAATCAGCCCTGGGTTTGTTAGCTTGGGCACAGCACTGCAGTGACATCAGGGGACCTGTGCTGACTCCCAGCCCACCAGCTGGGATGCCTCTGGGCTGTTACCCCCAGTTTCAGATGACTTGAGGGCCAGGACAGTTATATTGTTCAATGTTTCCCTTCCTCACTTTTTGTAGCAGTTGCTAAAGCTGAAGCCCCAACAGTTCCTCAGCTTTTGCTCCTCCCTCCAAAGAGAGATGGGCAGCAATGGGTAAACTAAGGGTTTATCATCTGCAGTGTAGTGAAAGGTAAGCTGTTTCCTACTAAAGAGCCATTCTTCTAAAGGCTGAAGGCAGTGAAGTTAGGAATGCTCAATCCACATTAGCAGACACGATGCCTCAGTCATCAAGTGGGGAAAAGCCCTGAGGAAGTGAGAGGTGCAATGATGAAAGGCCCTGAACAGCTGCTGAAAGTGTTTGTGAACCAGGAGTAACTTCACCTAAAGAACTAAAGCAGAACTAAAGCCTGGTTTGATTAACTGGTTGGATTGAGGAAAGCAGGTCACCTCCTGGAAAGCAGCTTATGTAGGTGTGAGGCTAGCCAGGCTATTTCTGAAGAGAGGAAAATATGCAGCAGCTTGCTGGCTAAAGCAAAGGCCACTCCACTCCCAAAGTAAGGCCACAGACTCCCAGAGATCCTTGTCATTGCTCCTTCAGTCCCTGTGCTCTCCAGGAGTACTAATGTCCCTCTGCCTCCAAACCCAGAACACACACACATGCACAAATACACACACATAATCCCACCAATTGCTGGAATTGATTCCCCTACATGACAGCAATTCCAAAGGTGAAATTGAAAGGTGGTAACCCTTTCTGCTCTGAGTCCAATCAGCCCCAGAGCTCCATTCTTTAGGTGGCATGATGGCCAAAATCACTGATGGAAACTGTAAGCACTTTGGCACCTGAAAATCAGGACACGTTCATTTTTGTGTGTAACCTCCAATAACTGCTTGGAAATAATTCCTGATGATCTCCCCTGAGGACCCAGGGGCACCTTGCAGGTCACTGTAGGAGCTGGAAACCTTCCCACCCCTGTGTCCATGTGGGTTAGCTGCTGACTGCTACTGATCCTGCCTGGGGAAGGAGGTAGGCTGGGAAAGGAAAAGCAGTTTGCTAACTTACCAGTTGTTGCTGTGACTTGTGAGAGCTAGAATCCTGGGTGACTTCTTTGGAAAGTGGCTGGCAGAGAGCCTGGAGACACATCCTGGCTCATCTCTGCTTTCTCTGTCATTTGGCCCAAGCAGTTGCAAGCAAATGAGGGAGGATGAAGCAATAACATGAGGGAAGCTGGAGAGGGGAGAAATAGAAGGAGGAAATAAATAACCAAATGCCTGGCCAAACTGAAGGGAATACATCTGAGGGATCTCATCTGAAACACTGCTGGTCAGTAGGACAAGAAAAAGTGGGAAGCAGGTGGGTCACTTAGCAGCCATTGGTGCAGTGGGAGCCAGGAGCAGCCTGGGTGACCTAGGGCTGCCCACTGAGGGACCACCTGGCCCAGGGAGGATGTGTAGAGGCTGCAAGAGAGCTCTGCCTGAGCTGCACCTGGGCTGGTGCAAGCCTCACTGTCCACCTCAGGCCTGGGATGATGCAGGCAAGCTGGAGGGCTTTCAAAGAGGAGAGGTGGGAGGGATGAGGAGAGCCTGAAAGAATTCACCATCAACAACTTTTCCAAAGGTTGACTAAAGGAGGAGGAGATGATAACCCTTTGCATGTATCTGAAGGCTATAAACACCAAGAGTGGTTTGTTTGGGAGAAGCTTAAATGTAATGGGACAGGAAAAAAATGTGATTTATGAAGGACACAGGTACAACAGAAGGTGAGAGAATTAATTCCTGGGATTACAGGGACAATCTAATAGAGAAAAGGGTGCTCCTGTTCCACCACTAGTTTTTCCTCACAGGAAAAGTGAGGCACAGTTTTCACCTCATGTTTTATTCAGACCCTTTGCAGCCTCTGAGTTTTACAGCCATTTTTAAGAGAAAAGAAACAAATCAAGCCTTGGATGCAATCCTATCACCTGCTGATGACTCTCTCCACTCCAGTCAGTGTAAAGCTAGGCAGAAAAGGGGGGGGTGGGGTGTTTTATTTTCACCCTCTCTGTCTTTCCCTTCCTCTCCCACTCCCCTAAATCTGTGTAATCTACAGAGGTCAGGGTATTCAGTGCTGCTCACATCCTGTGCTGTGCCTCATTAAAATGTCAGCCTCACCACCCAGGGCTCTCATGCCCATTGACATCCATGGACAATGAAGTCAGTGGGAGCTGGGGCAGCAGGAAAAGCCCACAACTGCCTTTATGATGAGATTAGTGCCCAGAGAAGCTTTTAAATTCCATCAAACTCCTCTGGTGTCATTAAGCAGAGTTGTCAGGCTGTGCAGTCTAACACAAACACACAAACATTGCAAGAAGTTTTCCCCTCCTTGGGTGACTTAGAGAGGAAACATGTGCCTGACAGCCAGCCATGCTCCAGCCAGGCTCTGCCAAGCCTTTCATGGCCATGGTGATCAGCAGCACATGAGGAAAATGGATTTTTGCTGCTGTCTTCCCAGCTTTTCTAATGCATCACATGAAGTGGTTAATAAATAGAGAGTAAAGGGAAAAATAAATCAACCTGAGGTGATCTGAAAGCCAAGCACAAAGCTGTCACTCCACTTCCCTGGGACAAAGCCCTTCCGTTCCTTATGTTCAGGCTACAGAACTGAGTTAGCAGCTGTCACAAACTCAGTTGTCCTTTATTTAGCTACTTCCAATCCTTATCTAACATATTTCTTAATGGGAAGACAGGACTGCTCAGAGAAATGATGCAGAACCTGAAAACAAGCAGTGACCAGAGTCCAGATTTTGGCTTGGAAAACTAAACTACTACTGTCTGTCACCTTCCTGACCTTTGAAAAGACCTTTCTACTTTCACACTCAGACAAATACATGCCTTGCCCAAAGATGAGACTTTTATATCCCTAAATATGCCTAATAAGGTTTCTAGTTTCATTCTGGAAATGATTTTAATGAGGGCTCTCTCTCTTCTAATAAACTGATCTCATGGAAGTTCATTCAAGGTACTAAATGATCATCATATTTTATTGTGCATGAAAGCACAGGTGATTCTCAGCATTACTAAACATCCCATACATGAATTATTCTTCCAGCAGATTGCTGAGGAATGGGTTTGATCCTGTGGTTTTCCCCAAAAGAAAAGCCAAGGGTTACTTCTCCCTCAGTTCAAAACAGTGCCAGCTGAGCAGGAAAGCAGAGTCACTCTCAGTTTGAAGGAAACAATCATATTTGCAAATTATTGGGTTGGTGGTTTGGTGTTTTTTTCCCCTAGGTTGATTGTTCCTTTTTGAATAGTTAAAGGGGAATCTGGTTTTTTTTTTTGGAAGCAGAGCATGTATTGAAGTCTCTTATTAAATCAGCTGGCTGAACTGCAACTGCTGAAGGCAATGGGGAGAATTTGCCAGCTTCTTTTGAAAAGCATCCTCTTGTTCTAGGCATGGTTTAGGCTGTGCAAGTTTACTGCAGATGCTGAACTCTCCCCCAGAGGGTAGGGGCATGCACTTCAGCATCCATCATTACACATTTCTAGGCCACTGAAAAGTTGCCAGAACAAGTTATCTTGTTCCACCTGGAACCAAGTGAAAAGGAGAGTTCTTTCTCTTTGATTCCTTAGTGTCTCAGCCAGATGAACTTGGAAACTCAACCTGCCAAATTCACACAGTTTGTGAGAGTTCAGATTACACCTATGGGACCTTACTCTGCTTTCCAGAGCTTTCTCCTTGCATTCTTTCTCTAGCAAACCCTTCCAGCTCTATCAGCCTGAGGAAAATGCTTCAGTCACCTGGCATGAAGCTGGCCCAGCAGCTTCCCATTTGGGCCATCTTCACTGGAGGGCAAAGTGGCAGAGGGCAAGCAGGTATCTCACTTGACATCACTTAGAAACAGGCTTGGTCCCCATGAAGCCTCTGTTGCTCTGCAAACATCTGTAGCTGGGACTCAGAGCACTCACACTTAAAAAAGCCAACAAACCCATCAAGTCCTGTTTTAGAGACAATAAGAGTGAAGTGTAAGGAATAGCACTGACATTCCAACCACTGGTCTAGGAATTGCTCCCCAGCCCTGCTCTGCTTAGAGCATTGCTGGGCAGGAGGAGCAGGAGTGCAGCATCACTGCAGCCTTGACCAGGCATCTTTTGGTCATTGAGTACTGGTCATTTATGGACCCAATACATCTAAAAACATATTAGATGACAAAGTCTTGGCTGCTGGAAACTGAAGAAAGTGAGAAGGCAACTGGGGAAATCTGGGAGCAGCAAGAAAACAGGAGGTTGGAGACAAAACTGCAGTTCTTAACTCCCTTTCTTCTCTAGAGTTTCACAGTCTACTAGGTTTGGCCTAAGCTGACATGAAAGATCTGCCGTGTTTCCTGTTACACATGAAAAATGACATGCACACCAGCAACATCAATATTATTACAATTTTTTAACTTGAACTTCACACATAATTCTTTACTAAAAATAGGTATGTTGAGATTTATAGCTCATCTTAGCCTGGCTTTTCCTCAGTGAGTTCTGGGAAGAGTGATGTGATCCTGTGTCTCTGGGCAATGCCCATCAGTGCCCAGAGCTGAGTCAGTAGTGCCAACGTGCCACCTGCATCTTGAATCATGTCAGACAGCTCCAGGACACTGACATCTGCTCATGAAGTTGGTAGTCTAAGTGATTTCTCAGATCTGAAAGTCAACACTCTCTTACCTGGAACCTCGCTTGGAAAATGTTGGACATTTCTATAGCAGGCATTTGCTCACTTAGGAAAAAATGATCCAGAGAAAAGAAAGGCTTTTGCTGCTCAGCCAGTTCTTATGCACACCACAAGTGAGCTCCCCAGCCTCTCTTTTCTCTATTTTGTCATGTTTCTACAAGAGAGAGAGGCACCACAACCATCAATCTGCTCGTGGGCTGCTCCCCTCCTGCAGGAACTCTGCTCCACTGCTCATACCTTGGCCTAGGGTGCTTGATTTGCACTTGACAACTTACTAGCAGAAGACCAGGAAAACTCTTTAGGGTTTTGTTGTTTTTTTTTCATTCTTTAACTAGGGACACTTGGAATTACTCATTAAGGTAGTAACTCTTGTAAGGGGATTTCAATTTTCACCCCAACCCCCAAATCCCTGGCAGAAGTTTAGTATCTCTACCAATTTCAGCAGCCCAACTATATTTGATAGCATCTCATCTTTTAGCTTTGTGGACATACTGTGGGGATTGGGCCATATAATCACCATCAAGACTTGCTTAAAATCCAATCCAGAGCAGCTGCTATGACAGGAAGGAATCAAACAGAATTGGGGGTTGTGGGTTTTTTTTACTCAAAAGGCCTGGAGCTGTGTTGGCTTCCAGGGCCTCAGAGGTTAACCCCAGCATGCTGAATCTGTGGTTGGGTTTATCTCTCACCATGAGGCATATTGGCCAAGCAGGATGTACATCAACAGAGAAAGCATGCTGGCCATGCATGGCTCTCATCTCCCCAAAGCCTGCAGAGCTGCCCCAGAAGCCAGAGCAGGGCTGTTTGATGGGAGGTGGTTGTAAAGCCAGGCTGCAGCCAGCACCCTGCTCCCTCAGCAGCTTGCCAAACCAGGCTCTTGGGCTTAAGGAAAGCACAGCAGCAGCCTCAGCAGCCCCAGCACAGGTCTAGGAGGAGCTCCCTTCCCTGCTCTCCTCAGCATGGCTTTCCCAGCCTTTCTCCAGCCCCACTACATCAGCACTGAGCAGGAGAGCCTGATGACACAGCAAGGTCCAAACACATATTTCTTCCTTATAAAAGCACAGCATGAGACATTTGGCTTGGGGGATAATTAATCCACTCTATCTTGCAGTTTTACTTACATCTGCACTCAAGCATTCTCAGTAAGTCTTTCACAACCCCAATACTTCTAAGATGCAGGGGAAAAAATATGACAGCCCTGTTTTCACAGGGAGAGAGGCTGTGGCACTGCAAACTTCAGAGAGAGCCCGGGGCACAACTGAGAACAGAACCCAGATGGAGCCAGGCTCATGCTTGGCTTTAAATGCAGCACTAGAAGCTCTCTCATTCATGATGCCAGGATAATGGCATTTCCTCTCCTGGAATGGTGTGTGAGGCTTTGGTCAACACTTCTCTCTCTGTTGGAAAAGGCAGAGGGAGAAAAAGGCCAGAGAAGCACAAGCAAAACAATTTTCCTTGTGCAGAAGACCTCCATACAAGGCAAGGAGGTGGGGGAGGGCTCTAAGGTGTTCTGTGCCTGAGGAGCAATGAGCAGAGCTGCAAGCTGCCACTGGGGCTGGGCTTGTACTCACTTTGAAATCTAAGATACATTTATGGTTCTGGTCCCTTGCTTTGTGCACATGTTCCTGGGACTGTGGACTTGCCATGCAACCTGAGACAGAGGTTTCTTCTGCTAACAACATCCATAATCTGCCTGATCCCTGTAGCTTAGGGATCCCTTGGCAGCCTCCCTCACCCATTTTTACTTTGCACATCTCTCTCCTCTCCCATTTACCCTCTTGTACTCGTGAGGAGCTTCCTACAAACCTTTGCTAATTATCCCTAAAAATCCCTTCTGCCATGATGGCTGTGAAAAGCTTTCTAAAGCCATGATGGCTGTTTCTGATGCTAATTCTGTCCCCTGTTCCCTCAGCTCTGTGCAAGACCAACACTTGTCCTTTCTTTGGCACAAGGGGATGATGGTCACACAATTATGAAGGTTGGAAGAGACCTCTAAGCTCATCAAGTCCAACCATCCCTATCAGTACCATGCCACTAAACCATGGCCCTAAGGAGAACATCTCAATGTTTCTGAAACACCTATGGCCCAGGAAGAGTGATAGAGTGTGAGACAATAATCAAAGTGGAAGACAAATAATCAGAGCAATGCAGGGAAAGGACTTACTCCAACACTAGTAGGAAAGATCAAGGAATTCCTCTGAACAGCAAGTTATTCCAAATCCCATCTTTCTTCACCCCAAATCAAGCTATCAGGAGCTGCACTGGTTTGGCTGACTGTGTTTGCTCTCAGAACATGCTTCACCACTAACTCTTCAGCTTCTGATACTCTTCACTTCCAAAGGCCACAAACATAAATCAATTAGAAAGAGAATTTAATTGATAACCTCAAAAAGAGTCCCATTTGGAAGCCAGGCTGATTCCCTGATGCTCAACAGCACAGCAGGCTGTAATTTATAAACCATCCCATTTGTAATGATGTCAGACATTTGTCATAAAATCACCATCAAATTGATATCTAATGGCTTCTAATAAATGTCAAAATGAACTTGCAGATGCCTGGTTGACATATAATAGGAGTCATTAAGCAGCAATTAAAAGGAAGTTTCACAAATAGTCTTTGCTATTAGCTCTGTTGCAGAGTCACGCCAGGAAGGGACAGGGAGAGTGACATTTGGAGAGACCTCTGGAAATGTTCCCTCAAGCCATGTATTTGTGCAGTGATGGACCACTAAACCATGTCTCTATACTTTGAAAATCACAGAATCATAGAATGGTTTGGGTTGGAAAGGACCTTTAAAGGACATTTAGTTCACACCCCTCCCAGCAATGAGCAGGGACATCTTTAACTAGATCAGGTTACTCAGAGCCCCAAACTATGTGGCCTTGACCATTTCCAGGGATGAGGTTTCAATCACCACTCTGGGCAACCTGGGCTAGGGTTTCACATCCCTCGTCATAAAAAATGTTACCATGCATTTAGTCTAAATCCTTTAGTTGAAAACCATTACCTCTTTTCCTATCAGCAGCAGGCCCTGCTAAATCACAGCATCACAGTATAGATTAGGGGTTGGCAGGGCCCTAGAAAGATCATCTAGTGCAACCCCCCTGCCAGAGCAGGATCACCTAGACCAGCTCCTAGANCCATGGGCTTGTTCTTTCCCACATGCAGTACTTTACATTTACCCTTGTTAAATTTCATTCAGTCTCTCCCTGCCCATGTCTCTCTCCTGTCCAGGTCACTCTGGATGGCAGCACAGCTCCTGGTGTGCCAGCCACTGCTCCAAGCTTGGGATCATCTGCAAACTTGCTGAGGATACACTCTACCCCTTCATCCAGATGATTGTCCTCATCTTTCTTACAGATCCCCCTTATAAGGTCTCCCTGGAGGCTTCTTTTCTCCAAACTCTCAACCTTTCCTCGTTAGAGAGGGGTTCCAGCCCTCTGACCTTCTCTAAAAATGACTGATTGACAGACACATTTGTCACCTTTAAACATTGACAAGAAATAACAAACAGAGGCACATGCCTTATCAATCCAGCCACAGGTTAGAAACAGTGCAAAAGAAGAACCTGATGCCAGCTTGCTGCATTCCAAAATCAGGTTCTCTTCAACAAGCAGCTTGCTTTTTCCTCTGCTCTCCTTCCCCTCCTCACATTAGCTGTCACAAACAGGAGGCATGGCACTAGATGTGCCCAAGGCTCAGGCCAGTAAGTAGGAGGCTGCAGAGCTTGATGGGGACAGCACATTCTGGCATGGTCAGGAGAGTCAGCAACAAGCCCAGAGCCTTCCACAAGTAGGTATCAGCAGCCAGGAATAGCTCCATTGTGTCAGGACACAAATATGCTGCTGTGCTCCACCTTCTGTCCTGTTTGTTTCTTACAGTACTATGGCTACTTTCCTCTCCCATTTATGTCCTGACACAGAAAGCAAGCACAAAAAAACCCTCCCTTCCCTGTTGCTCAGGCTGTAAAGGACCTGTTTATACAACTGTGGAGGAGAGGGTGTATTTGCATATTAAATGGGATCAGGAAAATCTGGAACATATGTTGCAAACAGAACTAATGTCTAAACACACATGTAAACCTGGGCTAACGGGTCCTGCCAAAATATTTGAACCATCTGTTTTTCCTTAGCTGGTTTTGCACAAATTATGTTTATTATGTTAATTTATTTGACTGTCAACAGCACCAAATGACAGAGTTGCTGCTAGACAACATCATTATAGATCACATTCTGGCATGACACCAGCAGGGTGGGTTTTTTTTTTCCTCTTAATGCAACAGGAATAAATGCATATTAAAATGTCAATTTGTTTAAGATCTAGTTCAGGGTGGTAAATACATCTGCACCAATTCATCATGCTCCAACAGGCAGTTTGCACAGAGACTGCTTCAACATAAGGTGTTTCAACAAGTCTTGGAGAAAGAGGCAGGAACATAGAGCTCCTGCCTGGAGTCCTGGCTCTAGGTTTGAGGTTGATCCCAAGAGGAAGGGAAGGAGTGACATGGAAAGGGTAATTCAGGGTTTTAAGAAGCTCTGATTAAACTTTCTACAAGTCTATCTTCACTTGGATGAAGAAAAGGTGAAATTGAGATCAAATAATCTAGATCTTCATCCCATTGCCTAGTTTGTGTCTGGGCAGGAGTCTCTGCTTCTGGGCTGATGCAGGGCAGGGACACTCAATGCTGCTGCAAGCTCACCTCCAGCCCATGAGGACACTGAGGGATGCTCTGGAAGCACCTCTCAAAAATCCCCCAGCAGGTAAGGCACATGGGATAATCTGCATCAGCTCCTCTCTCTTGCTCAAATGATTTTCTGCTCCTTACTCAAAAGCAATCTTCATTTCAGTAGGATTTTTTTCTTTCCTGACCTCCTCTAAGCAGAAAGATCTCTTTCCTGGAAGGATGGGTAAAGATCTCTTCCCTGGAAGGATGGGTAAAGATCTCTTCCCTGGAAGGATGGGTCAGTCAGTGGCTTCCTCCCACTCCTAACTGTCCCTCTTTCATTGTCCACAAGTGCAAAATCATTCCTCTTCTGATTTCCAAAGTCAGTACCTGTTCTGCCAAATCCTTCTGCTCCCTGAATCCTGTTCCCATCTCCACATTTGCTCACATCTTCCCTAACAAAAGCAACCTTTTCTCCAAATAACTGGTGCCACCTCTGCTCTGGCAGCTGAAGGAATTCCTGCCATAGAAGCCAGGGACAATGTGATTTATTCCAGGATATGGTACCACATCAAATACAATCAGCCCAAGGTCCTGCAGAGATCCATGCATATGTGTGAGGATGCACATGACTGGTCCTGCTGAGGGCTGAGGAATGACTCCAGCACAGATGGATGAGCACAGGCACTAAACCTTGCAGAACCAGAGCCTGGCAGAGGGATGGACAAAGAGGAACTCTCCCACCCTGAGAAATCCTATTGCAGTGTGTGTGACACTGCCTCTGATAGTGAATCCATTATCTGAGGTGCAACCTGTAAGGAAATATGATCTTGCTTTCTGAGGATGAAGCAGCAGGCATCTTGGGACAAGATTTTGTTGGAGACAAGGAATCCTTTTGACTAACCTGAGCCTTTTGAGAAGCACAGCAAAGAAATACTGTGCACATCAATATTTTGATCTTGCCTAACAGATAGGATAAGCTACAAGTTCTGTTTCAATGCCCTTCCCCATCAAGGCAAGGAGAGTTCACACAGGATGGGAAAGGAATCCTTGCTGCCAAGCTCCAGCACAGCACTAGGCTCTGTCAAGTGCAGCAGCATGTGAGAGGCAATGCCACGCAGTGCAAAGCTGGGAGGAATTCCCCCTCCCCTCTCCAAATTCTGGCTTTGTGAACAGAAAGGTTACATGGTTTAGATTTCAGCAGTTGGAAGTCCTGAGAAAATAAAGTTCAGTCCAAGTACTTGTCCAGCACACAACAGATATTCCATCAAATGTAGGGGCTGATTTCACGCCTGTGGCTGCTCATTTTACAAGGGGATGAGGAAGGTGGTCATGGTTCTGTTGGCTTTTAGTCCACAAATGCCTCAGCTGTTCTGGATTCATTTAAAAATCATAATGTACCTCTGTGTGCAAAAACAAAAAAAAAAAGCAAGCAGGCAGCACTCCTCTCCTGTTGCCATCCTGCAAAGCCAGCTCTCTGCTTTTGACAGAGTTTGCAGCATGCTTCATTAGTCACTATTGACTTAGATGGGCCAGCTCTTGCTTCTCCCAGCCAGCTATCTCCCTCTGCTCTGGCACCAGAGAGAACCCATGGAGTGGGCAGGGCTGCCCTTGGGAAGAGATGAATTTTTATTGCACTTTGCTGCCTTCCACCCCCGTTCCTGCTGCTTTTCTTGCTCTTTGATATGTCCCAAGTGGCATTTCACAGCCTTCCCCCTGAGGGATGCCAGCTTGCCAGGAGCTGGACTTCCTGCCACAGCCCACCAAGCTCCCCTGATGGTACTTCTTTGTTGAGAAGAAGTGTTACCAGTGGGAATGCAGTTCAAAAGTGCTTTTTTTGAACCCTAGGACTGGATCTTCAACTCCTTGCACCCCAACCCAAAAGAGAAAGGTGCCTGGCACCATCAAGAGAACCAGCTTTTGAGCCCTGGGAATGGAGGAGGGTGGTCTAGGGTGGTGGTGGAGCAGTGTTTATCCTGACATACCCCATCCCCTCCCCAAGAGCCATGCAGAGAGTGATTAAAATGGCAGGCTGTGACTCAAGAAACATAATCCCCTTTTCCCCTTTTAATCTGATTTGGTCATCTCAGGCTTGCCACGCACACTCTATTTGATACTTCCTGCCAGAGAGGTTTGTTCTTGCTGCAGCTGCCCTGCAAACAAACCTTCCCCTCACCCCCTCCTCCACATCTTCTCCTGCACTTGCTTTCTCTCTCCTACTTTCAAAAAGGAAAGGCATTTATAGCTTCACTCCCATGAAGTGATCACCACGTCACAGAAGTAAAGTAAACTGCTTTTTCCTAGAGAATCATGGATCCCTTGGCAGCATGCAGGCTCCCAACAGCAGAGGTTGAAGTCTGCAATGTTTTCCTCTCAAACAATCTTCATTTCTTGAGAAAGAAACCCAACCAAACAAAGCCTAAAACCTCTAAGTCAGTATCTTCCTGCAACTGCAGCTGATTTCCTGTGTAAACTAAACCCATGTGATATTCCATAAATGCTTCCAGCTCTAAATTACAGGAAATGAAAACCATCATGGAAAAGGAAAGCTTTGGACTAAATTCCCAGATCAGATATCATTATAACTCCATTTCAGCCTGATTACAATTTGGATGCTTTCTGACATACCTGTTAGTAATTAAAGGAGCTGATAACAGCTGATGGAGAGAGCAAGATCACCCAGGGCCCTGCTGCAAGACACAGACATCTTCCACACCCAGGGCAGTGCCACAGAGGTGCCACAGCTGAAATCATGAGCTGAGCTTGATCAAGGGAAGCATTTTTATGTAGCTTTTGTGAAGGTCAGGCTCTCAACTTTCAGCTGTATTCAATTGCTTGTGCCATACACACTCATGGTTTGCAGTTAGCTGGCCACTTACCTGCAGCTGCACACTCACTGCTTCACCAGCAAGGCCTTAGTGCCTGGCAGGATTTGCACTGCTCACTAACATTGGGTTTTTGCAGTAAGGAAGAAAGAATTGTGCAAAGGAATATAAGCCAGTGCTGGTGCAGATCATATCCATTACAGGAACATAGGAAAAGGAGAGGAATCCATCTCACCCCATCCTACCTGAATTTGGAGTACATGCTTGGTCCTTTGGGAGTGATGCTGTCTGCTGCTGCTTAGAGCCTGAGAGCTGCTGCAATTCCATGGAGAGCTGTGGGAGACACTTTAAGCCATGTCTGCATGCTGCTGGGAGTCTGAATGGACAGGAGATCTCCCTGTTTTCTCCATAGATCCCTCGACAGAGAGCATCCATAGCCCCTCAGAGCTGTGATGAGCACAGCACATAGTTAACAGCTCTCCAGGTGGATTCTCTGTACCTCTGACTTGCTGGCAAGTCAAGTGGCCAAGCTGAGATTTATGAACACTTGTCCCAGGGTTCTCATAGCATAAATGACTGCAGAAAGGGATTTTCATTCCTATCAACACAGTCTCTTCATTTCTGCAGAGCATCTGTGCCCTTCAAGGCACTAAATCAGCCTGGAACTGTTGAGAAATAAGGATTTCAATTAAACAAATTAATTGCCATCCTCTTAGACAATTTGTTAATTGATATGCTAGGAGATCTTTTAGTTTGTTCAGCCAAGGTCATGATAATTTTCATTTCAAACTGAGGAAGTAAATCATTATCAGATGGAAAAGAAGTTGAGGCAAACTACTCATTTTAAGGCAAATTCGTGGGTACACTATCTTTCTTTTCTTATTTTCAACTGTCAGGAGTGCAAGAGAGTAGAAAAGGCTGTGTAAAGGAATGTGGCTAAGTGTCAGACCCATGCCCCAGTCACCTTTTCAGATGTTTGAGCTCTTGTTGTCACTTCTTCCCATGCCGAACATTTGGGGCAATTCCTAGCACCTTGAGATGCTAAATCCTAGGCTGTGCTGTTCCGGGCATTATGAAAGTATTTCTGTAACCAGCAGTATCTCAGCCATCAATACATCATTCCCATTCAGGCCTGCATTGATTTCTGACTTATTCCCAGAATGAAGCAGATGCTCCAGGGAGAGGGCAGAGGGTCACACATCCAATGCCAAAGGAATCAAGACAATTTGCACAAATTGAGGGCTCCAGCCAATACTTTTTATAAGCTGTTCCTGCTGAATGTCCCAAATGAGAGGCTCCAGTGCCAGCAAAATCATTAAAGTGAACAGTTTAGCCCTGTTCCCTACCCAGCAGACATTTCTGGTAGGCTAGGTCATTAGTTATTCCTGAGGTGGTTAGGTTATCACATTGGATCTTAATCCATCTAATTCATCCCAGCACACTCCCATTTGTTCCTGGTGCTTGCCTTTTAAAAGATCATTAAATCATGTCAAAGGCTTCTCTCTGCACCTGCCAAGAAAGCTGCCTGCATTCTCCAGTCTTCTTTGCCAGGTGACTTCTATTTAGTATATTCCTGCAGAAGAGAGCTCCTCGCTGTTTCTCCTTCTCCTGTTCCTCCTTCCCAAGCACAATTCCTCACATGCACTTGGGGAGAGGTTTGAACTTGAACATCCCCAGCTCAGTTCAGCCTGGCCTCAAGCCAACCAGTGTTGTCCTGAACAGATCCTGGTGGATTTCCATTGCCTGGAGCTTGCCTGAGCATCCTCCTTTCTCTTGCTGAGATAAGAAGTTATCAGGGAGAAGAAAGAGGAAACTATTTGTCTTTGAGAGTGTCATGTGCAAAGAAAGAAATCCCAACAAAACCTGCCCTTCTTGTGCATAAAGCCCTTGGGTTAGAAATTCTTAGCAAGATCCTAAAAATAGAGAAACTCCACAGAGATCAGTGCTCAGCTTTAAACCAAACATATAAATTAGTAAAGAAATGGCATTCTCAGCCCTAGATAGCTTGTAGTGAATTAGACCAAGGCTTTTACAGAACAAAGGCACCTAAAAAAAAACCCCAACCCTAATCTCACTTTGAAGGAAAATAAGCCTCTGATCATTCCACCTGCCACTTCTCCCTGTGCCAAGAAAAACTCCAGTATACACCAAAAATACTGAAGGAGAGTTGAGTGTTGCATTAAATTTATGGACCACCAGAGACTGAGGTTGAATGTGCTGACTGAACTTATTCTAATAACTTAGATGGGAAAAATCCATACTGCAAATCACCTTACTTAGGCTGCTTTCACAAGAACTATTTACCCAAGAAAGAAAAAAAGCCCTGAGTGCTGATTACTTGCTTTCTCACCCAAGAAGCAAAGAATTACACACAGCCAGAACCTGATTTTACTCTTTTTTTTTTTTTAGCTGCAAAATACAAACAAAGAGGAAGGGGAATTGTTTGTTAGACCAGGTAAAGGATTCAAGCAGGATTTGCAGAGAGCTTGTGTGTGTGCATGTGTCATTGATTAAATGTTTACTATTGGTACAAGATTGGAAGGTACACAGGGAACCAGGACATCCTGGGCTGTGCTAATGTTGCTTTGGTCATCATGCTGAACCTTAGGGAGTGCATTGAGTCCATGTCACTGGGCCAGAATTCCATCCTCTTGGACCAGAATTCCATGTTGTTGGGCTCTGGTGTGCCTGTTACCTTCTGGCAAATGTCTGTTTGTAGTCTCTCAGCTTACACTGTGGGTCTTGGGTTGGAGGAGAAGCAAGGGCCATGGGCTAGAGGTGGAGGAAGTGGAGAAATGCAGGGGATGAGTGGGTTGCTTCAGCTGCTTTTATTGCCAGGGGTTATAGAGCAGAAGTCACCTCCACCCTAAATGAGATTAGCTGAGGAGCAGACCTCTGATCTCACATAGCCAGGCCTTGTCCCCACAAAGTCAGACAAGTTTGGGCTGAGCTGTGTGTGGGGATGAGGAATCCTAGA
>VWZO01015914.1:63679-189864 GCA_013396975.1 Bucco capensis | reverse complement strand
CCTCCTTACCTCTTCCCTCCTTTCCTCCTTACCTCTTCCCTCCTTTCCTCCTTACCTCTTCCCTCCTTTCCTCCTTACCTCTTCCCTCCTTTCCTCCTTACCTCTTCCCTCCTTTCCTCCTTACCTCTTCCCTCCTTTCCTCCTTACCTCTTCCCTCCTTTCCTCCTTACCTCTTCCCTCCTTTCCTCCTTACCTCTTCCCTCCTTTCCTCCTTACCTCTTCCCTCCTTTCCTCCTTACCTCTTCCCTCCTTTCCTCCTTACCTCTTCCCTCCTTTCCTCCTTACCTCTTCCCTCCTTTCCTCCTTACCTCTTCCCTCCTTTCCTCCTTACCTCTTCCCTCCTTTCCTCCTTACCTCTTCCCTCCTTTCCTCCTTACCTCTTCCCTCCTTTCCTCCTTACCTCTTCCCTCCTTTCCTCCTTACCTCTTCCCTCCTTTCCTCCTTACCTCTTCCCTCCTTTCCTCCTTACCTCTTCCCTCCTTTCCTCCTTACCTCTTCCCTCCTTTCCTCCTTACCTCTTCCCTCCTTTCCTCCTTACCTCTTCCCTCCTTTCCTCCTTACCTCTTCCCTCCTTTCCTCCTTACCTCTTCCCTCCTTTCCTCCTTACCTCTTCCCTCCTTTCCTCCTTACCTCTTCCCTCCTTTCCTCCTTACCTCTTCCCTCCTTTCCTTTCCTCCTTACCTCTTCCCTCCTTTCCTTTCCTCCTTACCTCTTCCCTCCTTTCCTTTCCTCCTTACCTCTTTTCTCCTTTCCTCTTTCCTTTCCTCTTCTTTCCTCCTTTCCCCCTCTCCTTTCCCCCTCTCCTTTCCCTTTCCCAGAGGGGTAGTTGGTGTCTCTAAGGTGTTATCAGGTGCCCTGCATTCCAGCTCTGGGGGCTGTGGGATAAAGCCATGGAAGGATCCTCCTGGCTTGGCACAGAGAGAGATGATAAGGTTGCTGGACTCTGTCTCCCTTCAAAGGAATCGAAATGCAAACAAACACATTGAACTCAGTGGGGATCAAACAGGGCAGGCAATGTGCATCCAGCTGAGAGCTCGGGGAGGGCTGGGTGACACTGACTTTCTTCAAAGGAAAAGAGAAACAAAGTGATTTTATAAAGCCCATGGCAGCTGCCTTGGCAAACTGTGACTGGAGAAGTGGAGGTAGAGGTTTGGCAGCAAGCTCAATTTCCTCCCAAGCTCCATGCTAACAGTGACTCCTCTTGCTTTGAGAGTTGCTTCTCTGTGTATCTGTGTGTGCACTGCTCCCAAGCTTCCTGAGATGGCATTTGACACTGTGTGTTCCCTTGGCCAAGTGTCCTGTGTCCCCAGGGATGTGCACAGAGTGCCATGCTCCATGCTTCAGGTGAGGACAGGAGTCAAGAGCCCAGGACAAGGTGCAAAGCCAGACAGATGTGCCCAAGCTGCAGAAATCTGCAGAGTCCTTCAAACATTCTACATATTTCAACATCTTCACTCAACACATCTTTTATGTATTCATGCCATAAGTATTTTGTTGTCACTGACTCTGCAGTCTTCTGGACTTGAAGCCTGCCAAAGGCACACCAGGGAATACCCCACACATGAGAGCAGGAGAGTCTCCTTTGGATGCCAGGACTCAATATCTTTCTGTTGTGTTTTTGATTTTACAGATAGAGTAGATCAGGAATTCACAGACCAAGTCTTCCAAAGGTTTAAATGCAAGCCACTTTGGCATTAGAAAATACCTAAGTACCTAGGCAGCATTTTCTGTTTTCTGCCCCAAAGGTTAATTAACAACTAAATCTTGCTTGCCTTAGCTGGAAAAGTCCCTCTGTCAATCCTGGACATTCCCCCAAAAGCCAAAAGGAAAAGCCTTTCTCATAACTGCTGGAGTAGCATTGGGCACAGATCATGGCTTGACTAAGGGGATGTGATGCAAGAAAAAGCTTTAGAGTTAATGAAACCATCTCTTAAACATTCATTGGGACCAGTCTGGGAAAGACAGGATTGGCAGACTCAAGGTGAAGCAGAGAAGAAAGAGGATGAAGAAACAAGTTGCATTAAACTGGATCACAAAGTTCCATGCCATAGGAAATGATTCTGGCTGGGCATTTCTGGATATCTCCTTTACAATTGCAGGCCAACATGTCAAAGATGTAAATGTTAACCTCACTGGGGCTGATAGCTTATTTTCCTAATGATCTCTGTTGGCTCTGCATCACTATCATGAAAAGGTTCTGCTCTTTGCACAGCATGAGCTCAACACGAAGGGCAAATTGCTAAAGAGGAACTGATGTGCAAGCACATGCCAGGAGGAGCTGACAATTCATGGAGCAGCTCAGCCCCTGGCACAAAACCAGCACTCAGCAGTCAAACCATTCCTCTGATCACAGGATTTCTTAATAGAAATAGCTCTAGGTGAAAAACACCAGTGTGCCTCTGACAGAATGTTTCTTCCCCTGATCTAAAAGCACACTCCAGAGGTGGTGGTAGAACTGAACACTGAGCAATTCACCAGTGACTGTGCATCCAGATCTGGCTCCCTGAAATTAACCTGAATTAACATTTAGGAATAGCACTAACACCTGAATGCTGCCTCAGTGCATTGTGCAAAGCATTTCTAAGGTTTCATTTCATGCATTACTCACATTCCTATCACTAGCCTACTGGTCAATAAGCTCTCTGATTTTGATGTTAACTTCCCAGCATTCTCAGGAGAGAATCACAGTTAGTGCTGACTGAAGAACTGAAACTCTTCCCATCTCCTCAAATCAAGTTCACTTCAAAAAATAAAGTGTTTTTCAGGAGCTGAGATAAAGCATAGGATTAAACAGACTATGGACAGCATCTCCCTTCTCACCCTGACCAATACTTTGCCATCAAACACAACACTTTACATGAGATATGTGACAAACATTGATTTTAAAGAAGATTCCACTGGGCAGGTAAGCAGCACACTGAATGAAAAGGTACCTCTCTGTTTCCTACAGAATGTAAACCCAATGACCTAAGGAAAAGAATTGCCTAAGTGCTGAGAAATGATCCCCACAGCAGAGCCATAAACACGAGGTATACTCTGTGTACATCTTCCCGTGTTCCCTAGTTACCCCTGAGCACAGCTTGCCACAGCAACAAAAACATCTGCTCTGGTATTTTTCTTACATTGAAACCTCTTGGCCAAGCAGGAGTTTTTATCTCCAAAGCAGCTGAAACCTTTGTTTACCATCTCCTAGGACATGCTCTTAGACTCTGCTGCTGAAGATCTTTCTTAACCACATGCTTGATGGGACTGAACGGTGCCTGCTGCCCAGCTTTCACCTTCACTATTCAGACCAGCACAGTCCCTAGCCAAAATGTCTTCTCTTAATTGTGTAATTACACACCTCATTTATTCAACTGTTAAGCCAAGAGTCTGATTAAATATTAACAACTGCTTGGTTCTCCTAGTGTCATTAGTTGGAAAGCAAGCCTGTAATCTCAGGTAACACATGATGGTAATTATCCTTCACAGTCACACTTAGCTGAAAATCCAGCACAATCAGAGCAGATCAGGTTGCCCAGCAGAAAACACATTACCTCTCTGTTTCTCCTTACCTTGCTGCTGCCTGAGCCACGTGCTGCATGTGTGGACTTCCCATGACAGGAGAACCAAACAGGTAGAGCACACTGCAGAGCAAGGCACTGCCTGCTTTTGCTCCTCTAATCCCATGCTGAGAAATTGCAGCCTGGCTTCCAAAGAGTCTAATGGCATTTTTTTGATTTCAAGTCAAAGCAGGGTCAGGTTGGTTTTGCTCAGCCATCTCTTCCCATAGATAGCAATGGGGAGAGCAGAGCAGCAATGCACTAGCTGGGAACGATGCTCTTGTACTCTGTGAGCATTGCAAATGGTTATAGCCAACCTTAGCTGAACTACATCACTCAGCAGCAAGCTGCACTTCTGTTGCACTCTGCATGGGACTATCACCAGGCTCCTTAACAGAAAATGTTGCAGAAGAGAGCATCAAAATGCTATAAACAACCCCCAAGCAATGGCAAACAGATGTTGTGTTCAGCCCTCCCAGGAGCTCTGTGTGCCACTGCCCACAGCCATCCCCAAAGATCTGAGGGGACCCTGAGCTGTGTGCTGGGGACAACCAGGCCTCCTCTGCCTCTGGGAGGGGAACTTGGCCAGCTGCTGTGGCAGTGTCAGCAGAGGAGTGCCTGCAGCAGCAGGGCTTTGCCCCGTTAACATCTTATTATGATGAAAGGAGCAGTTGATACCTCCTGGAGTTATTGCTTCCAGGCTGTCTGTAAACTCAGGCTAAACCTTGCATCTGGTTCAGGTTTTCAGGCTTTCCATTGCAGTGGAGAGGACAGGACTATAATTTGTGTGTGAGGAGAGGAGGGCTGGAAGCAGGCTGAGGTGAAGAGCTTGCCACCCACCGAGCCACTCACTGCCTGACATCTGCTGTGCTCAGCTCCCCTCTGCCAGAGGGCAATGTGGCACAGCACAGCTGCTGCTGGCACATCAAGGTGTCAGGCACAGCCATGCATGGAGCTGTGAGAGGAGAAAGGGTCAGGATTTGCTCTGAGACCTCTCAAAGCATCAGGGTGGTCTGCTCCAGAGCAGGGGATGCAGATCTTTGCAGCTGGTAGCACTAGCAAGCTCACAAAAGAGCTTTGGCATCTGGAATATGCTGCAGTTCAGCTCAGGCTCCCAGCACAGCCCTGGCAGGTGATGAATTTGAGATAGAATTTGCAAGATCAGAGTCAGAAATCAATAAACTCCATCAGCTAGGATCTAGCAGCTGCCTGAAACAACAGGTTACAGCAGCTGAAGAATACTTACAGGTGGGGAAATGAATTTAAAGCTTGACCAAAATATGATCAGAAAGCATGCTAGCCCTATAAGAGAGCAAAACCCAACAGAAATAGCTCCATTCAGGTATATCTCTTACAATACAGCCTCTTCAAGGAGGGCTGATACCATTTTATGGTGGGTTATGCTGCAAACAGCTCCTTGTTCAAGTTTTAGCTGCCTGGGTTTTGTGATGCATAAAACTGAACTAGCAATTCCTGTGCTCTCTCTGCAATCCACTTCAAACAACCCTCACCCACCCCTCTGCACTCATCTGCTCATGAGCCTTGCACCACTTGTGTAAATAAAAGCTTCAGTGAAATACTATTGCTCCTCTCAGCTCCAGCAGGGTGGTTTTTGGGGGGGGAAAGCTGAGTAAATGCTTGAGCTCACCTCAGCAGCATCCAGCTGGCAGGTGGAACAAGCAACAGGACATGTTCTTGGGACCTCCATGGTACATAGATTCTAGCACTTCAGCACACAGCAGAGGTCTCCCTCTCCATCATTTTCCTTTCGAGCCAAAGTGATAAAAAATGGGATGTTAAATATGGACAAGAAAGGCAGCAGAACACCAATGTGTCTGGGAGGCAGGAGTGGGCACTGAGGCAAGCATGGGGAAATCAGAGGAACCTCCATCTTCCAGGAGTGCAGTGGGAATAAACCAACTTCTCCAGCATGGGCTGAGTCCCAGCAGTGGGATCTGTCACTGCTGGCCTCAAAGTCTGTGAGAAGAATGAGCTGGTCCTGAATTGATAACCCCAAGCAGGTACCTGCATGGCTACATTGCCTCCCACATTGCACAGGTCACCCATGGAAGCAAATCCTGCAGTCACCTGGCAACAGCAAGCATGGAGCTGCAAACTCCTAAGCTTCCCTCTCACCAGAGCCACAGAGTGAGCTGATGGATGGGCCAAGGAAGCCTTTGTGGTCTATGGATCTGGTCTGTTCCCAGTTGTGCTCAGTAGCTTTAGCAGGCTCCTAAAGACTGGAAAGATAATCTGAGGGAAGGAGGCACTAGCATGGCCACTGCTCCTGGAGAGGTTTTCTGGCTCATTGCAAACTTTGTGCATTACACTAAATAAACCACTTCAAATTATGCTGTTGCTATTTAAAGGGATTATAACAATTGATCATCAGAAAATATCTGGTAGACCTCTGAGGAGAGGTCCCAGAGGCCACAGACCAAACTAGGTTTTGGCAGCACATCTTCTGTATTGCTGCGAGAAGTTTCACTGCAAAATAAAACCACCTGCAGGAGGAAAATTTGTTAAGGCTGACCTAAATACAAGGCTTTTTGTTCCTTCTGACCTTGCCCAGACATTTAACAATTGTTTTCCAGAATGATTTATCCATCTTCACCAAATCTTGACACTGATGCCACATGCCAGGAGCTTTTCTGTCCTTGTGGTGATGCAGAGGATCTGAGCTCCCAATCTCTGCTCTGCAGCAGAAATACTCATTTTCCCCCAAATAAAGTCATGACTAGCCCTTTAGAAAAGCCAAAGCAGCACCAAGAAGGTGATTCCAGCAACTAGGATCTTGAGGAGCCATCTGCACAAGGCCACACAAAGGTGTTCCCCAGAAACCTTCTGGCCTCATAAAGCTCTGACAGGCCCCTGAGGGCCATCAATTGTGCAGAGCTTCTCAACTCTTTCCAAACACTTAATGGTTTCCTTCTGCTCTGGGGTTTCCCTGCTCAAGGTGGAGATCTCTGCACCTAGCTGATACTGAGTCTGCCTGAGTATTGCTCCATGTGCTAAAACCCACTCTGGAACTGAGCTGAATTGTCTTTAGCTTGATGTCTGGCTAGGCAAGATATTGATGACACTACTTTAGGACTTACTTGAAATTAAAACAAACCAAACCTCCCCTGAGGTAGTTGAGTCAGAGTTTCAATTTCTAATGTCTAGCTTTAAGAAATCAGAGAAACAGATTAATGACATCAGGTGAACTGAAGAACCTAAGTGTCAGGCAAGCATCTCCCCCCAAAAAACCCAGCATCTCCCCCCCCAAAAACCCAGCATCCCAAACAAGGAGAAGGTGGTAAGGAAGATGCTTTATCCTGTCACCTCAGGGAGGGTAGCAATGGTAAGCACTGAATGAGTTACTGACCCAATAACTGATTGGCAAAGCAAACACTGTCAGCTAAGAAGGTGGAAGAAGGATGTGGACAAACCCAGTTAGGCTCTGAAAAAGAAATGAGATGGGAATAGGAATGTCCAACTGGAAGTGCCCATATCCCACCTGAAAGAGATTTTTGTGGCACAGAAACTGGGACTGATCAGCCTGTCTCCACTGCAAAACATCTCTCAAACTAAGAGCATCACATCTGTGAGCTGAAAGCACATCATCCAGAAGGAAAATCAGGTACAGATGGGCACCACCATTTCTGAAGGCTTAGCACTTCAGGTTCTTCTAGTTAATGTTTTTTTTTTTATTAACCAGCTAGGAGAATCCTGATGAAATCTGTGGATCTGGCAAAGTGAGTTGGCATTGTAAGGGTCATGGGAACAGCAGAATGTTTTCTATGAGACAGAGATGACTTTGTGGCTTGGAATATTAGGAACAGACTAAATTTGATTGCACTAACTCCCCATCATGCACCTAGAGCCACGTGAGTGATGCTGTAGCTTTCCCATGGGGACTTGTTTGGTTTTGGCAGCAGCAGAGGAGGTCTATTAGCTCACAAGAGGATTATGAGCTACCAGAGCAATGAGGCAGTAAGGAAGGAGATCAAACTTTATGACCTGAGAAGTTTATTCCTATGGCTCTGAGCCTCATCCATGATCACTCAGGCTTTCTTCCCCAAGGCACTGAAGCAGTCCCCTTCTCCTCCTGCTGTCTGCAGCCCCATGGGAGCTGCTGTAAGCCTCCAGCCTGGCAGGGGCACAGCTCTGAGAGGTTGCTTGAAGGAGAAGTTGGTGCTCAGGGCACTTGAACAAGAGACAACAAAATAAAACCACCTGAACCCTTGTGCTGCCTCTAAAGCTTGGCTGAGTCTGTAAGGCATCTTCACAGCTAGGCTGCTTTNACACAGCATTCCAGGGGAGGCCTAACCAGGCCAGGGAGAATAACCTCTCTGCATCTGCTGGCCACGCTCCTCTTAATACATCCAGGCTGTCATCACCTCCACAATCCTTCCCCTCTTTGCTACCAGCACCCCAGGGCTCAGGGCTGCATGCTCCCCACTCCTGCTCATGAACCAAAGAGCTTTAAGCACTGAAGAACCCAAGTGCAGCAAAGTGAACTTAACAGTGATTCTTTTAACATGTAGCCTGTATCACATTTCACTAGCAAAGCATTTCATGTGGGATAAGAAGTATTCTGTTCCCAGCACCAAGGCACGTTTTCCTTCTGCAGACACTGCTGGAGCCTGTGAGCAGCTCTGGCATGGCTAATCTCATCCCTGGGAAGGGGAAAAGCTGAAATAACAGTGGGATGCTCAGTGTGTTTGTACCTCCTTCCTTCCCTGGACATACCTTTCTCCAAAGAGATTCCATTGCATGTCCATGGGAGCACTTCAGGCAACTCTGATGCTCAACTTTACCAGCTGGTAAAAAAAAACACCCAGTAAAAAAACACCCAGGCTCTTGTTTGATCATCTCTAATATTTTTGTCAAGTTTCTTGTACACTAAATGACTAAAAAGGGTTTTGCTGTGAAGGATTTCTGCAGGCAGACAGGAGGGAGATACAGCTAGAAGGACAATAAATACTCTCTGCCACAGCACACCTGAAAAATCAAGCTGCTGGTACATTTTCAAGGCTCTTTCTCCCAGTATACTACAATCTTTCTCCATTTGAAATCCCTCAAAATACTTCCAGACCTGCTTGTCTTAATTACTTCTCCCAGACCTCCTAGAAAACATCAATCAACCAATGCTACAGGTAGGAAAACTCTGGGGGAGGGAGAAAAATCTAAAGCAAACAAGGTACTTTTTCAGTCTGTGAGAAAGAAAGCACTCAGTGGCCATCCAGGGCCACTCATTCTTCACCAGGGATTTCTACTCAGACTCTCTGAAGGTTTTTTTTAACAGGTTACAAAATGACAAGAAGGGTTTTTTTCTGTTTTCTAGCCAAGCCTCTGCTGCAGGCAAGTAAGCCTGGGCACTGCTTAGCTGTGTGACAGAGCAACCAGGAGGGAAGGAAAAGCTCCCTAGGGAATGTAACCCAAGAGGAAGGACCAAATACTCTTTCCTTTGAATCCTTTGCTGTGGCTNAAGATTGACAGAGAGATAGACAATAGGCTAGCAAAGGCATAGAGTGCTTTGGGAAAACTCTAGAAAAGAGTCTGGTGAAATAAACCCTTGAAGAAAAGTCCAAAGCTCAGTGTTTCTAGAGCCATTGTGCTCTCTACTCTTTTCTATGGTTCCCAATCCTGGCTCATCTATGGCCACCACCTACGACTCTTGGAGCGCTTCCAGCAGTGCTGTCTCCGGACAATCCTAACCATCCATTGGACAGATGCTGGGACTAATCCATCTGTCCTAGAACAAGCAGCAATTCCAAGCCTTGAGGCCATGCTGCTGAGAACGCAGCTGCGTTGGGCAGCTCACGGCTCCAGGATGAAGAACTCCTGCCTGCCTAAGCTCATGCTCTCTGGGCAACTTGCCCCTGGCTGTGGCAAGAGAGGAGCCCCGAAGAGGAGATGCAAGGACTCCCTGAAACAACAGCTCAGCCTTGGCCAGATTGCTCCCCTGAACTGCTCTCCTCTGGCCTCCAATCCCATCATTCCTAATGCTCCAAGGATACTAACCCAACAGTGAGGATATTCACTGAAGTCCAAGTAAGGTTCTTATACTGGGATTTCTTGCCTTGTTTAGATCACTACAATCAGCACAAAGAACAGGATTTTTCTTGTAACAGCTTCATGAGCTAGAAAGCTTTCAACTGGAGAATGCTTTGCCATGCCTCCCAGCAGCCACATCTCCTTAGGACAAAACCTTAGTCAGTGCTGAGGAAACAATAATGGACTTGCCCTCTCTTACATAGAACTTGTGGATTTATCCTTTTCCTTCCCTTGGACACAACTGCAAAAAGGGGAATTCTTTTTCCCAGAGAGCTGACAGGCTGCTTGAACTGGGCCTGAAAAAAAAGTGATTCATCTGAATGCTACAGAGAGAAGGGAGGGGAAATGGATGAGCCTAATTGGTTCTGACTCTAAAAGTCAGATCTCAGTTTTCTCTAGAGATGCACAGTGCAGGAAACACTCTTAGTGAAGCTGGATATCTTTTCAAAGGGCTAATTTCATCAAGCACCACAATCATTTAAGGATATGACACTGTGAGGAGATTTACATATAACACTTGACAGTGAAAGCTATTGAATGTTTGTCATTAAATGGCACTGAATGAATCATTTGGGAGGAAGACAATACCTGTTAGTGGTAGCCAACAGGAACAGCCTCACATACAAGCAAGCTGCAGCACAGACAATTTCTTGAGCACTAATTCAAGCCCTGATCCTATCTATTATGCACAAAATGGAAACAGAAGACAAAAGCTCCAAGAATAAAGGATGTTTACCATGAAGATAAGGGAAAGATTTATTATCAACTGGCAGATAAAAATGAGTTTGTTGTCAAAACATCCTCTTGTGCTGCAGGTGATGCTACAAGGGGAATTCCTGGCTGGCAGGAGCTTTGCTGAGCAGTGTGGCCCCAGGGCAGCAGCTGAGGCTCAGCCCCAAGCCTCCCATCACACTTGAGGAGAGTAACAGGTACAGGAACTGCATCAGCTCTAGCCCATGTTCCTCTTCTAGCTACAGAGGGATCCTCTAAGGGCTACAGACTTGTCATTTATATTTTTTTTCTCCATCTCTCACCTTATATAAGCACTTCATTTATCAGAAAGAAAGGGCAAAAACAAAAAATCCATCCCCTGTTGAACTCGACTGCCACCTGCATTGCTTCCTAATGTAAGCAAACCCCAGTGGAGAGGTTTAGCACCAGGCTCTTCTGCTGGGCCTCATAAATCACTCTCAGAAACATCATTTCAATCCTACATGTGGTGCTAACCAGCAGGAGGAGCACAGGCTTGAAAAGAAATTCCCATCATTGGCAATTCACCCCATTTCCTGGAAGAACTCAGGTGGCTACTCTGTAGTTCAGATCTCAGTGTCACAAGGACACTGTGACTGCATTTTAATAAGAGGGACACATTTCTTTGACGTGGAAGATGGTGGAGCACAGGCCCAGGCTGCCCAAGGAGATGCTGGAGTCTCCATCTCTGCAGCTATTCCAAACCCAACTAGACACATCCTGTGCAAGCTGCTCTAGGTTCTCCTGCTCTGGCAGGACTAGATGATCTCCAGAGATCCCTTCCAACCCCTAACATTCTGTAACACTAAAACACAAGTTCAAAATGTTCCACAGACTTACTCCTATTATCTCATAGTTGATCATGCCTGTGTGCATGCACATGCATAAAGGAATGCTGCTCCTGAAAGATAGGAGCCTACTAACCTGGGCAGGTTGTCTCCTGGAGTGCTGCTATCCCATCTATTTTTCATCCCAGCTGTCTCACCAGGTGAGAATAAAATGATGCTTTGAGTTGAAGAGGCTGCAATCCACTCTGCTGGAGGCTGCACTCAGGAGAATCTACACAGTGGAGTAGGAGAGCAGCACATCAAACAGCATCAACCACCCCATTCTTCCCTGGAAACCTTCCTCTCCAATTAGTCATAAAAGAGAATAAAAATAAAGTGAGCTTTCCAATCACCTGTACCAATTCTCTGGTTTATGGTTGGCTGCCATTTCTTTTCCTTAACTTGCCCAATTGCAAAGGCCTGAATTCTAGAGCTGGTTCTTATTGAAAATGCCTTCTTGCAAAACTTTGATTAGCTGCAGAGAAAAGGAGAGAAGACTTTAAATGGCACAAAGGTGGATTTATTGGCAAGAGTGTCAGCTTTGCACTTAGCAAGGAATTGGCACATAGCAGCAAAAGGCTGGACAGGATTCAAACTCCAAGGACTCAAGAGTTGAGAAAGGATTGATTTGAATAGCAAAGTTCTAGCAGTGTATTTACTTCAGTTAAAATGAATCAAAAGCTTTTAGCTAAAAATATGAAGAAATTAAAACTACCAGTGGAGAGTAACTGCACTGCTTCAAAGGTTTGGTCACAGGGATATTTATTGCTTTCCTCCCTCTCCATGTCATTTACTGCCTCTAGCAAGGAGAAGGGATATTGATCTCCTTGATCAAGTGTATGTTCAAAAGTCAGATTAAACCTGAAGCTGCACAAAATTACTTAGCATACAGGAAATAAAATGCTTTATTTTTGTCCTAAATCAACTTGAGGAAATAAAAGCAGGATTGCCTGTGAAAGGCAGAGAGCCTGAAGTACCAGAAAAAGCTGAGTAGTTAGAGGAGTGTAAGATGCTTCCTGCAGTACACAGAGGCTTGGCCAGGGGCTGTTTGGGGCCCAAAGTTCTCCCTGCTGAAAGAAACCATAACTTTCCTTGGGTTTAGGGGGATTTTTTTTTTATCCCAAGTTTTGTGCTTTCTTCACAACTGTCACAAAATTGCTTATGCCAGTGCCTGAAGGATCAGCTACCACACTGAGGCCTTGTTTGTGCTCCCCACTCCCTCACTGATGCTGAAGCAGTGGGAAGAGCAACAGAACTCACTTCCAATAATCCCCAGATGCTCTTCTCCTGGGCCAGGGCTCAGCCCTGCTGCAGGCAGGAGGCTGGCTCTGGGCTCCCCTGCTATCAGTGGTTTGCTGATAGATTCTCTGCACAAGAGCATTCACAAGGAGTCAATCCCAGGCTTTGGGCTAGCTGCAAAGATGCCCAACACAGTGCTAGCTGTGCACAGACTGCATTCAGCCAGAACAGCTCTGAAAAGGTAGAGTGGCTAGGAAGAGAAAGAGAGAAAGTAAAAAAAAAGCAAAAGAGGGAGAGAAAAAGAAAGGAAAATGAAAGATGGAAGAGAGAGAAGAAACTTAAGAGTGTCTCTGAATTGCTGTTTTATACCATGGCATCTGCCTGAGACACTTGTGTGATTGTCCCTAGGTGATGGGACACTCCAGGTTTTGCCAACAGTACATAAAGTCTCCAAATCACATTTATTTAGCAGTTTCTTTTTCTTACAGGAAAAGTTCACTTTCTTTTCCTACTGCTTACCAGTGTTGTATCTGCAGGAAACTGAGGGAGCCATTGCCCTGGCTTGCAAAGCACAGCTGCAGAAGCATTGAACCTCACTTTTAGAGACTAAAGCTAAAAGATGTTTTTCTGTCATTCTGTGAGTGAATTTCAAGCCTGGCAGCAGCTGCTCTCAGCAGAGAAGAGATCATATGGACATGTTTTAATTCTTACTTCCCTTGGCCACCCTAAATAACTCTAGATAAAGAATAAACTCTTTGTAGCAGTTACCATCTATAAATTTCCCCTCCAGCCATGTAATTGTGCAGACAAATCCATAGAGGTGACAGCTTGCTTACAGCTCTCTTTCCAATAGAATTCTTTATTTTGCTGATTTCATCTGTTATTCTAGATGAAAATGGGAAGTTTCTGCAGAACATCATCAGAATCATGTTTCTGGATTTGCCAGCAGCAGCACTCTTAATTCATCCCATCAGTTCTAATGCTTACGTGGAAAAACCCCTAAAATGCAACCAAAACAAATGGGAGGAAGCTTCCTTTGTAACTCAGGAGCACCAAGAACAATACCAGTACTGCTATGACAACAAAACTGGCAGTGCACAGCTGAAACAAGTATACTACTGTCATGATTGGGGGTTCCTTGGAGCATTGTCAAGAAGGTATTAACAATTAAGTCTGAAAAGCAAGTTATTTTTACACCCCAGCTTGCAGTTTCTCCTCTCTCAGCCCCATGAAGTCATCCACTGAAGCCCAAATCTTCCATGTTGCCCCACACTGTGCATGTATGTGCAAGGCCACCCAGAGTGCTTGGATTCCATGGATGTGCCTGTACAGAGAAAGGAAGCAAACACAGTTTCCCCCCCTGAAAACTCCATGCAGGCTCAAGTCTTCTTCAGTACTGGTAAGCAAAAAAAAAAAGTGATGGCAACTTCATAAAAGGTGAAGAAAATCCTACAGTGTGACAGATCAGCTCTAAAAGCACCCACTGAAATGAGGACAACCTTTAAGCCCTCAGAATTTTCTTCCTGAGCTCTGTGTCATCCTCAGCATGCAGAGACGCTCATTTCTGGAATTTGACAAGGAAACCTACCACAGTTAAGAGCATTTTCATCTTTATGCATCATCATCATCACCAGCCTGCATTGTCCAGGTTTGATAATAATAACTGACAGCTGAATCTGAAGGAGATATTTCCTTCCACAATGGATGCAGCTGGAGGTGGCTGTGTTGTAGCAACAGAATACACTACATGGCTGAGCCTAGCTAAGCTGGTTGATTCTCAAACGTCAGCATCATCAGCACAAAGTGAGGGGTGCAATCTGCTCCCTTAAGTACCTGTTCATCCTCCTCCTGACAGCTCCTCTAAAGAGCTCAGTGAGGAGCACATAAAGCAAGCACCTCATGAGGGATGGCAGCAGCTCTGATGGAGCTAAACAGCACACATCTGAATGCTAAGAAAGAAATGAAGTACAACATTTTCCTGCCAGCAACTCTGGCAAGTTGGCCATCAGAGGAAAGTGCAGTCCTGCAAGCCAGAGGAGGGATGGAACTCCTCCAGCTTTAATTATTTATGGTGTGATGCTGAAGGAACAGCTTTCCATGTGAGCTAACAGCTTTAAGGTTGAACAGTGAAGCTAAAAACAAGAGATTTAATGAAAAATCAGAGGGGAACAAGAACTCCAGCTCCAAACCAAATAACATTCCTTTTAACAACTGGAAAAAGATAATTGATGGGCAAACCCAGATGTTAAGTTGTCCAGCTTGAAGGTAAAGAGCAAACTGTGTTCATAACAAGCAGCAAACATGCAGTATTTAATGCTGCTGTAAATAAGGCTCACTTCATACCTCCAAATGTTACACAAATGCAGAACAAACACACTTTCCACAGAGGACACATCTGTAGTCAATGCAAAGCTATGCTCCAAAATCCCAATCTTTCTTCATCTACCATAAGCACAACAGCCTTAAACATTAGGAATGCTTGTTGGGCTCAGAAGAAAAGGCTTCTCCTTTTAACCATTTATGAGGACACTGAGAAATGGCTTAGAACCATGCTTTAAAACATGTTTGCAAGGCTTGAGATGCCTGAAAGTCAAGATCTGTTTATTACCCATTTGGCCTGGATGAGAGAAAGGGAGAGAAGCACAAAAATATGATGAGAACACTGTAGAGGAAAATTGCTGTTTCAAAATCAAGCACCCCAAACCTCCTTCCTCCCATTATCAGTGCTGCTCCTCCTCCTCTGACACAGAATGAAAGGGAGTGCTTCCTCTTGCTTGATTACCAACACCAAACAACTCCTCTGCACCACTGGCTCTGAGGAATCACCATCCTGAGCTGCAGGGACCCTGTCATTTCAGCTCAGCTTAAACTATACCAAGGAAGGGCTGATTTGGCAAGGAAGGGGATTAAACATCCATTCCAGATAACAAACATCATGGAATGTTTTAAATGGTTGGGGTCTCTATTGGTTTGGTTTTGTTCCCAGCTTTCTGCTGGGAATGAATTTCCCTTTGCTATATTATAACTAAGTGAAGGAGAGATTGTTGTCACATTTCTGTTTGATTTTGAAAGGTAGAGGATTAATTTGGGGGGAGGGAAGATGCTTTTAATGCAAACACTTTCTACTAAGTTAAATATATGAAACACTGACTTTAAAATTAGCTATTCCTTTTCAAATATGCCATACATTTTCCCCAGCCTTCCAGGGAAAATAAGTATGAATATATTGGGGGCATTAAAAGATGAGTGTATCAAGAATAAGAATAAGTAGTATTTTTGAAGTAGCTCAGCACACTGAAGTCAAATGAAAGCAAAGAGAGTCACAAATATGTATTACAACAACAGGGAAAATCCACAAGGATCCTTACTTCCATCTTACCAAGCACCTCTACAGTTCCAGGAGCATTTATTTTTGCTGGGCTTCAGTCTCAGAGTTCAACTCCACAGCAAAGCACCACACAACAAGAAATTACACTCAAAATGATTAGCTCCTCAAAATTGCCTTTACTGTTTAAAACCAAAACACACAAAATATTGCCAACAGCTTCTTGAATCCCACTCAGAAACCCCAACATTTTTAGATCTCTCTTCATATTCTCCTAACAACAAAACTTTACAAACCAGCAAGAAGCAACCTAGGACATTTTAGGAATGACTCTCTCATCATTGCAACCCCTCAATTACAGTTGGACCACAAGAAGACATGAACAGAGTAGTACTGGAGAGACAGTCCTGGTGTATTTTGGCCAGTGTGCCCTCTGATATACTTCTGTTGAACAGCAATACAGTGACTTTTTACACAGCCTCTATTATTGCTCCCAAAATAATTCAGAGATACAGAAGGTTTTAAGTAACAGCAGTTTAAACACCAACCTCAAAGTAGATTCAATGAACTTTTCATCCAAACTTAGCTCCAGAATTCCATCCTGTTGCAGCTCAGAGGGATTTTACCCCTTGGAGATGTGCTGGAATGGTGAGCAGAGCTGCTCTGGAGCATGGGGACACAGAATGCACTGTTCCTGTACCACAGGCTGCTACAGCTGTGCAGCTTGGGAAGACTAAGGTGCTGCCTGCAATGTCTCTAATACAGGACACAAGGAAAAAAACTCATTACCTGTTGCACAGAGGTGAAGGAACAATTTCCCTTTGAAGCTACAGCCTGGGTTAACTACAAAGCTCTATACCAAGAGTGTTAGAGGCAGAGTGCTACCAGTGCTGGTGTCACAGGAGGTGCAAGGAATATGCTGAGAGTTCACTTGGAAACATGCAGAATGTCAAACTTTTCCCAGCAGTAGGCAGTTCAGATGACTATTTTTAAAACAAATTGGCTTGGTTTTTCTTTTCCCCATACAACAGGCAAGCTTTGTGTGTTCCACCTTCCTGGGTGGTAGCTACCTTGTCTTCAACCCAAATTGCTACAGGCAAGAAAAAAACACATGTAAATATTTCACTTAAAAAAACCCCCACAAAAAAAAAATCCCTCAAGCTCCTTGCTGTTCCCAGGACAGAATATAACACCTAAAAGATCTGCCAGTAATAGACCTGCAAGCAATGCTTGAAGACACTGAAATCAAGAAATAAAACCATTTAAATGACAGATTAAAAGCTCCTGAATGCCAGCTGCATGTATGCACATTCAAATGATCCAGAGAACTGCATGGGAATGTATATATTTACCATAAAATCTGGAAGCACACTTGGGATTGAAATCATACTTCCAGGCTGGTTTCTCATTGGATTGAAGATTGAGATTACTTCATAGAAACTGATTTATTTCTGTGTGTATAGGATAATTTAAGTGGAATATCCTTTTTTTCTTGATGTTAACCATTATTATTGAGCATTTGCTGCTGCTGAGTTGCTTCAGCATGACTTTTAAGTACAGTGCTTCAGAATCAGCTTCCAGGTACCCATCTGGAATGATACTGGATAAAGACATTTTCTCTTGAACAAAAGATAGGTTAGCATAACTTACAAAAAAGAACCCAAACCCAAACCAGCAAATCTCTGAAGTGAGACATCTCTTGAATTAGTTTAACACAGACAAAAAAAAATAACCAAAAACATTAACAATTTAGTAAGAGAATTGATTTTTCATACAATTTGAGCTTCAATAGTCACCTTTAGTAGAAAGTTCAATAACTCCTTGTTTTGCTAACAAACTAAAAATTGTCCACAAAGTTGAAGGCTCTTCACAGTTATGATGACTCTGCCAATGGTGATACAGATCCTCTTTTCTTCCAAACAGCTGTTTGCATAAAATGCAGTTATAGCCTGCTTTAGACCACATTTCTGCCTTTCTGCCTGCTGTACCAAACCCTACAATCTGCTTTTCCCTGGCTGTTTCATTACTTTCTGCCTCAGTCTGTTCACTTTTAGGTAACACATCGACATGATTTTGATGGTGAAAGTATATCTGTCTTTTGAGTTTGGGATAAGTATAGAACTCTTCCTCATGGGCACTGCATCTTGCTAAATGTCTCCTGTCACTGTGCTGTTTCCAGAAGTGGGTTGCATGTTTGATCAGTTCCCCCTTAGCTCCTCTGCTGCCTGGTAAAACCCCTTCCTTCACTCTGCCCTGGATCTCTTCTCCATGAGAGCACAGCAAGTGAAACTTCATCTCACCAAAGGACTGGGCAATAAACTGGCATCTGCCACATTTGATCTGGACTTTCACTTCTCCTGGGTTATGGAAGAGCTCCTCAAAATTGCACTTATTTCCCCTGTTAAAGACATAAAGGAAATACAAACTATGTCAGGATTAGCCATGCAGAGAACAGAGATGGCAACTTCTGTCCTTGTAAGTTCCAAGAGGAGTTGACAGTAATGAAACATTCTTTTAATTAAAAGCAGGCACTGTTGCTACAGCATTTATCTGGAACAGGGGGGGAAAAAAGGAAATAAAAGAATAATAAGGCAACAACTGAAACCAAATGTTGCTTAACACTGCTGAGTTTAAGAACTGCCTCCAAAATCAGCCTTGGTAGAAATCATCTTTTAACAACACTAACCTCTTAATAGAGAGTTAATAAAGTTGGTTTAAGTTCCTGATTTAGTGAGGTCAATCAAGAGACTTCTAGTTCTGTGTTAGAAAAGTAAGAATATTACCTGCAGTGTCCAACTAAGACAAACTTAACTTGTTTACACTGAGAGATCTAAGGGCAATTGAAGGCAAAACTACCTCCCACTCCAAGATGGAAACAATGTAACTTCAAAGTTTCTCTTTGTTTCCTAAAACTTTGTAACAGTTTCAACAGTTTAATTACTTAATTTTTCAGAGCCATTACTTTAGGACAGCTCTGCAAGATCAAAGAGAAACAGACACACATAGAGCTAGCAGGTCCCTGGTTCAAGTTAAGCCACTCCAAAGATCTCCACAGCAAACTTCTCCACCTGTCTATGAACAAGACCACCCAAAACTGGGTATTGATACATATTTGAGGGATTACTGAATGAAATAAACTGATAGAATCACTGAGTGATGGCTAAGGAAGGCTGAAAGAAAAGGTGCTGCATTTTCTTCAGGTTCAATCCCTTCCAAATTCCTAACTGACATCCTGGAGTTATACAGAGCAAAATGGAACTCAACTATCACGTTAGAATCCTGAGCTTAATACAGCAGACCTCAGTGAAAGTAAATACACAGTGCAACAAACAAAAAAGACAACATTTCTACTCAAAAATCATAATGCAGAGATAAAAGAATGTTCTACCTATCTTTATATCCTAAATGCTAACTTTTCTACTAGGCTGAGTAAGCCACCAGTAATCAAGACACAAGACAGACTAGCTCATGGCACTCCAGAGAAGGAAAAAGGATGATGATATTTAATAGAGTAAATGAACTACAAGCTAATACTGAAATGTGAATTGCTTTTCACTTGTTGCAGTTGGTTCACTTATCTTTTGAGAATAAAAACCCCAAATGGGTAGGGCACAGAGGACAGCACAGCTTAAGAGAAAAAGCATTAGCTGTGAGAAATTAACTGACCAAAAGAGTTCCACTGGCAGTACATTGGGTATTACTAGAACACATACAAAACTACTTTGGATATTCAAGTGTCAGTAGTAACTTATTCAAGAAATCAGCTAAAATATACTGGAGAGTCTAATGGATTGACTAGATTCCTTAAAAATATATTTAAACCATTAGGAATATCACTTGGGGAAGAAAAAAAAAACCAGCCATTTTCCTAATGGTGAGGTTTATGAATATCTACTGCCAAGCTGAACCCCCCTTTCATTAGCTTTTAATTAGTGAAAACACTCACCTCTCTGCTGCTTCTTCTGCCTCTTTTATCTTGGTGTCTCTCTTCTTCAAAGCATCCTGCAGCTGCTGTTCACTCGTGGAAGGCTCTGTGCTGATAACAAGCCTGTGCACTTCTCTGAGGTGGCCAAAATACACTTTGGCATGGCCAAAAACTTTAGCACAGAACTCACAGCACACCAGCTTTTTGGGTTTGCCTTCATTGTGATGCAGTTTCATGTGGGTGCTGAGGCTTCCTGAGTGGATGTATGCTTTCCTGCAAATCCTGCAGCTGTAGGGCCTCTTGTTTGTGTGGGTGTTCAGATGGTCCTGGAGGTGGTGTTTGAACTGGAAGATGTGGTTACAAACAGAACATTTATGCAGTGGTTTAGGCATGGGTGAAGAGGGATTTCTGCTGAAATCACTTGCTTTAGCTGCTGGAGCATTGCTGTGCTTGGAAGCGAAATATTTATTGGGAAGGGAAGTGTTTAGAATGATCTCTTGGTCTAAACGGTCAGGAGATGATGTCTCCATGACTGCTGCAGGAGTCAGAGGTGCAAAAGCCTGCACAAGCACCACTGGCTTTGGTCTAATACTTCTGTATTTCTTCACTGCCTCTGCTTTTTTCTCTTCAGGTGGCTGAAGATCAACTTTTGCCCTCTCTCTTCCTTCCCTGAACTTATTCATGATGCATTTCCTTCTCTTGCTCTGGAAAGCCAATAAATCATCTGAGGCTTTTCTTTTCCTGCTTCTTCTTTTAGAGGTTGCACTGTTGAGTTTTTTATGGCTGTCAACATCCACTTTAGTGGGCAGAGAGAAGGGAGTTTCTCTAGTGGTTGGTTTGGGTGCTTGTGGGGAAGATGCAGCTAATCTCTTAGCAGATGCTTTAGGAGGAACATGAAAGGTTTTCACCAAAGCTGGTGTTTTTTCACCTTCAGATCTTAGTGAAGGACCAGACAGATCTGCAACATCAGCATTCTGCTTAGATTCACAGAACACTGAATTTTTCATCCGGGAGTAAGGCAAAATAGGAAGTTTTCCTTTTGGTGCTGCTGGAGTCATCTGTATTGTGCTGCCAAAAACTGCTGGTGACAGGACAGCAACAGAATTTGCAGGATCTGTGGCTTTCCCTTTTAGTTTCTCAGATGGTATGAATGACTCTCTTGTGGTTTCAGATGCTGTCTTCACAGAGCACAGTTTCATAGGATTAACTGTACTTGCTGGCCTGGATGAAGAGTTTTTAACTACAGATGGTCCAGAAACACGACTGTTAGCTCTTTCAGTTTTGCTCACTAAAGAAGATCCAGATTCCACACAATTGCTTTGCTTTACTAATGTGGTAAGTGTCATTTCAGCTGAGTCATGGTCTGTTAGCATTGCTTGTTCAGTTGAATCTGAATTGAAATGAGTTTCAGGACAGTCATCACGTGAAGGAGTCATGGGGGAAGTCTGTGATGAGATTGATGCTTTGGCAGGAATCTTGTTATGTGCACCCAAAAGAGAGATTTGTGCTGGTTTTTTGTCACTCAGCAATTTCTTTCTTACAGATTGGTACCTGGGGATAGGCAGCTTGAGGTTTTCAGGAGGAGTCACATTTGACTGCTGGACCTGCTGAGTTAGGGCAGGGGCAACATAGGGCAAGGCCACTAAAGAGAAAGTCCCCTCATGGCCAGCCACCTGCATGACAGCATAGTTCTGAGTTGGTACCACCAGTGCTTTAGAAGCTGCAGCTGCCATGGCTGAGTTTTGCTCAGGCAAAGATGACTGAAGGCAAGAGACCACTCCAGAGGTTAAAAGTTTTGGTCCCATTTTTGGAGCAATGGTCCTAAACTGACTTTTCTTCTGAAAACTCTGTATTATATCTGAAGGAGATTTATCTGCAACAAGAACAGAACAAAGATGAAACAGAATAGATAGCATCTGTTTCTTAAAGATTACTGGATCAAGAGTAAAACTTCTACAAAGGATACTATTACACACAAACTTAGAAGAAGAAAGTATTTTGCTATTTAAATGACCACTAAATTTAGTAGTGCAGAAGTTTCATAGACAAAAGAAAACTACTCCCTGAATACTGATATGCTTGAACACAGATATGCAAGAAAACTTCCTCAATCTCATCTTAAATAGATGTTTCATGGCATTTCAGAACAGAAAGCCTCATGCCCTGCAAAAGCTGCACTAGCATGCTGGCAATATTCACCTGGCCCAACTAACATGGGCAGGATTTAAACTCCATCATGCAGAACTCTCCTGAGCACTTGCTCTGATCACATCTCTCCACCAGAGCCATGCTATCTTGCAGAGTTTCTGTAACACTTAGAAACTTTGGGGTTTTATTGGATGCAGATCAAAGCTTACCTAACGAATGCCTTAAAAAAATGACTGCTGTAAACCATACAATTATTGTGTAATAATAACAGAGAGGACTTGAGATGATGTCCCATTGTTAAACACCCAACCACACACATTGCTTATGTGCCTTTAATGCACAACACAACTGCTGTAGTAAGTTACTAAAACATTTTCTTCCAAAACACAATTTATCAAGGTTATATCACAGTTCCTTCCTGTTCCTATCTGTGCAAGCATTTTGAGTAAGGAAGAATGTGAGGATAATTTAATAAAACCAATAAAATGGGTAAGCTATAATCTGCATTTCAAGCACTCCATAAAGAAGGATTTGTTACATAGTTAATTGTACCACTACCATTTCATCTAACAGCCTCATTACCCACTCCCAAATTCAACTACTGATGCTTCCACTTCTCAAAAACTAGGGTATCTTCCCTGAAAAAAAAAAAAAAGACTAAATTCCTACTAATCTCAATCACTGAAAATTCAACTACAGAGATGCCAAGCAGAAAGGCAGTTTGGGAAAGCAACAATGTGAGGAAAAACTCATTTTGAGAGAAGAGTCACATTTGTATAGAGTATGTAGGAGTGAGTGCTGGGACCTTGAAATGTTGTAAGGTAATTCCCCAGGGAAGCTTCCATTCCTTACCATTTTAAAGCTTTCTATTACAAATGCATTTCTACATGGTTAGGGACTTAAAGAGAGAACTGGGAATTACTACCAAACCTGGAAACTCTAGTAAGTTTCTCTTAATCCAGGATGTTCTTTTCAGCCATCACACACTTCCCAAGTTTTACAGCTATCATATTTCAACTCTTGGACAGATATATGTGCATATGTAGATGCAGACTCATGGTATGCACATGGAGTAAATCCACTGCCTTCAGGCCATGCTAGGTTCACTAAGCAATCACAAACTGCACAGATCTGATGCTTCTCAAACCTTTTTTGACCTAGAGCAGGTTCACAGAGTAATAACTATGCAGGGCATAAACCTTTGATCTTTTTATTGTCATCTATAGCTTCAAAGCCTGAGTCTGTTATTCACCTTCTGGATCCTCCATTTAAGTGAAACTCCTGGGCACCACTATAACTAACTATGTCTGTAAAGATGTCCAGAATGTCTAGGTATTCTATGTAGATTGGACTACAGTAGATATGGAAATCCTGCACAAATATCCCTACACACAGGGATAAATCCAGGAATACAGAGCTTGTGCAACCTGGAACACCCAGAAACAATTAACTTGAAAATCCTGTTTCTCTACAGTCCCTTTTATTCTCCAAAAGCTAGAAGCACGTGCTATTTATCACTAAGACCTGCCATATTTTTACAACCTATAACCACTAAATACACAGAAACCTTGCTCTTTTCAACTGCTAAGGTTGCTCATAATACTCAGATTTTGTTTCCTGCAGAGTATCTTCTTGCTGCTTCTGAGACATACAATCAAATTCACGTAAACTATTGTAACCATTAACCAAACTAGCCCTGAGCTTCAATGCTAGTTACAGGTTAAACACAGTAGATGACTGAACAAGTGTATTTTTTCTTCTCTTACTGTTCAAGATTATGCTTGCCATATACTGCCATTAAAGATTTTCTCCAGATCAGCATAAAAAAACAAGCATGTATCCTGCAAACAGATTGATTTGCCTACTGCCAAATTAGGCAATAAAATCACTTTTCTTTCAAGAAAGTACCTCCACATATTTTCTCAGCATTCCACAAGAAAGGATCACTCCAGAAGCCAAAGACCTTCACAAATACCTTTGAGACAAAGTCCTTTTAGTTCAATATTCTTCCTATGCACTTATATAGAGTTAAAACAATACTAAACCATTGATCTAATTGTGTGAGAAGGAATATTTATCTACAAATGCTCTTTTTCCAATTAGCATAATTTTATCACAAAGACATCTTCCAAGCAAGCTATGTTTGGGATCAGCTTTCAATACAACTTGGTTTGTCTTTCTCATTAGATAGTTTAGTGCAGAAATGTTCATTGCACTGCCTCTGGTAAGCAAAGGCTATTCAACTCCATTTGCCTCTGAGGCAGCACAGCTTGCTGTAGTTAAGCAGCTTAGAGAGTGTCTAAATATAGACATGGGCTAGGGGCACACTATCTCTCTGATGATCCTTCAAACTTGGTTAAGATTTTCCTTGTGGACTAGGAAAGCTAACTAAAGAACTAGTGGAAGACTAGTTAGCATCTTGGATCATGAAAAAGCAACAGGTTAACTGACAGACTGGAGGTCCTACTGAGCCCACCCAGAGGGGGCAAGGATCATCAGGCACCAAAACTAGATTTTTTCCAGTTATACTTGGCAAAAAAAGGTTCAACCATTTCCTTTGCACCCAGAGGTTAGTACAGTGATTCCTGTCTTTGCTACCCTGAGACTGAAGGACTTGAGTATACTTTGGCCATCTAGAAGGCCTCTTGGAAACTTCATATGCATCTTGCAGAGACATTCCACTTGTATTGCACATCTTCTTCCAAGTTATTGCTGTCTCTGATTCCAAGGACTCATTCTGACTTGTCAGTTGTGACTTGGGGAAAAGCTTTCATGCATCTGCAACCCCATGAAGTCTTGCCTCTAAAAAAGGGAATTTTCAGTCCTCTGCAAGTGTATTTTTGAAGGTGGCCCTTGGTTTTAGACAGCATTCTTCCTACAAGTCAGATTATAGCTGCTTCACTGGAAGGCAACAATTTCATTACCAATAAAGGAAATGAACCAAACCATTAGATTTACTATCAGAATAACAAGAAGCTCCTTTTTAACTGCTGTGTTCTCAGTCTTTCAAACACACATGGAATTGGGGTTACAGGTAGATACTTCTAAATAATTAAGCAGAAGGTTAAATAAAATGCAATTCAATCCATTTACTTGAAAAATCTCTGTTAAAAGATTAATGGTTCCCAGGTAGTATCTGTAAGTATCAAATCACTCAGAAACTTGCAGGATGCCATCAGCTTCCACCTCTTCTATACAATTTTAAAGTTTTATAGAACTGGGCAGTGATACACCAATAAAATAATCAATCATACAAAGTCTCTGCTAGAGTCATGTTGGGGAGAGTCCTCTAGAGGAAAGGAAGTCCTCCATGGGGCTCCTGTTTATCCATGGTTCCCCTTCCTAAGTGATTTAAGTGTGGTGGTCCACCCCAGTCTATGCTGACCTCTTTTGGTTCCTCCTTCAGTGTGTTCTCTAGGTAAAGCACAAAACATCTCTCAACTGAAGACACTGTAGAAAGCATCAGAACAAACGTGGTAGAAAGCATCAAAAGAAACCTAATTTTCCCCACTAATCTGGTCTCTTTTAAACATTAAAATAAACCACCAACAAGCCAGAAACCACTGTGTTATAGTAGTAATTTTTATATTCACCCTTGCAGGATCATCTCACTTGTGTGAGTTTGTGTTTCGTTTGTGTGTGACTGGAGAAGTGACAGAAAATGATACCAAAAAAAGGATCATCTTGTTTCGAAGAGAAAGGCAGAACACAGATGAAAAAGCTTAACAAAATATTTTATTGAATGCATGTTAACCTTGCTGACTTTGAAAATCAGAATATATCTGTTCTACAGGAAAGAAAACAAAAGCACAACTTTCTCACAGAGACTAGTAGATTTCTTGCTGTCAGTGGCAGTTCATCACTCCTTTTGCTAGCTCTCCACACACACTAAATACCTGTGGATACTCTCTTTCCAGCACAAGCTCCTTGCTTTTGCTGACCCAGCACACTTTGTTTCTCTGCAGGATTAGCATGCAAAAAAAAAACCCCACCACCTGCAAAAGTGCTTCAGTCAGTTAGGAATAGATCCCAGGCCCCAAAAAATAAGCCCAAACCCCTCCAAAACCAAGTAACAACTAGAAAGAGACAATATGAAATGACAACATAAAACTAACTTGCAGTGAATGCATTAAGAAAGCCACTACTTCTTGCTTTTTGCCATTTTTCTCTCCTCCAAAAATGCTTTAAAATCTAATCTATGACATGCCAAATGCAAGGTGGTACCTTAATAACGGAATGAAGCTGGTTAATGTGGTAAACAGATGGGATATTAGCTTCAGTGTTATGGCAGATAGACAAGAGCACCAAACCAAAAAGCTCAGAAAAATGAGGGTTCTGTAGTTTTACTGAAACTTGTAAATAGAGAAGCTAAATTCTAGGCTGCTTTGCACTTTCTGTCATGTCATGCAAATCAGTGGAACTGCAAAGAGTCCAGAAAATAGATATCATGGAATTAGATGCTCAAAATCACTTTTGCCAGGCACCTCTACGAAGCAAGGTTGGCAATAAAGGTTGCAAATCAGGAGTGCATACCTCTAGGCATTATGACAATTAATTTGCAGTTGTTTCTATCTTGGCCTAGTATCAACTATTTGGGTGGAATGTTCTGAAGCAGGTTATTTGCCTCAGATAATTCCGGAAGATTAATTCCAACAGCCATCCTCAGGTATGTCTACCAGAAAAGGAAGAAAAAGCAAGCTAGTAGATCAAAGTATTTTCATCTCAAGAAATGAAAAGTGACACAGTGACCAAGGCATAAAGCAGCTGTGATGATTAATAGCTTTTTCCACCTTTACAGCTGAAGAAATCACACATATTTTTCTCACTGTGACAAGAAGAGAACTTAGGAATAAGATATGGAGATAAATCTATGAGCTGGAGATGGTGCCTGGCCTCTGCAATCACAAAAGTCACTATTAAAGATGAAAACATGGGTTCTTTTCTAATTAAGCATGGAACTCCTGAAAGAGACTGGTAAATACATCTGTTTCAGCTTCTGTATGCCTGTAGGACTTTCAGCAACCAAAACCCTGAGACTCTTCAAAGCCACACTGCTCTGACAAGACTCAGCTGAGCAGGAAAGAGATTATNTGTGGCAAGAGAGGAGCCCCGAAGAGGAGATGCAAGGACTCCCTGAAACAACAGCTCAGCCTTGGCCAGATTGCTCCCCTGAACTGCTCTCCTCTGGCCTCCACTCAGCAGCTCTGCACACACACTAGTTTGAATGGCGCCCATGGTTTGGAGCAGGCACGCAGGATCACTCTGGAGGAGAAAAGACAGCGCAGAAAGAATCGTGTCTTGCAGCTTCTACCTCCTGAGGAGTCCTTGTGCTGTGCCTTTTGCAATCGCTCTTGTCTGTCCCAAATTTGCCTTTGCAGCCAGCAGTGCTTGGAAAAAGCGCTTGGGAAGAGCATGGATGGAGCCCTCCCCGGAGCTGCATCCATGAAGCCTGCCCATGATGATGCCTGTAGGAGTTTCAGCAACCAAAACCTGAGACTCTTCAAAGCCACACAGCTCTGACAAGACTCAGCTGAGCAGAACAGAGATTATTTCCCTATCACTGCAAACATCAGTGGTTTATCCTTGTCAGTTTTGCCCAGTCATTCCCTTCCACAGGAGGACACCATCCCTGGAGGTTTGCAAAGCAAGGTTGCAGTGATGCAGCCACATAAAAGTCAGATGAAGGGAGGGAATGGAAGCACTAATCATAAATTTGTAATTCATAAACATCCAGTAGCACTGCAAATAGAAATGAGGTGCTTTAGAAAGTGGGGATAAACAGAAGATTCCAAAGAAAAAGGTTGTAATTGGGTGTTTAAAAATGATTTTCTGGGAGAGCTGCCAGTTGAGATTTCTTTTAGTGAGCTTCAAGAAAGATATGGACCTGAACAGTAATTCCTTCACTGCAGAGTCAATGGAAAGGCTTTTTTAAAAGCTCTTTCAAGACCACATCAACCTGGACAAAATCTTGATATGCCTCATGTAAGTAGTAATTAATAGACTTAGTTTTTCCTTAAGTGCAGGAAACAATAATGACCAGGTCTGTTACAAAAACCAAGGCAGAATTCTTCAGATACCATGCAGCACAAAAAGGTCAAGTAGAACCATTTTATGAATAAATCATGAAATATGTTCTGACTAGACTCTTTCTGCCCTTTCAAACCAGCTGAGCAGAGAATCTATGTTCATCTCAGACTTCAACCTTCCTTTCCCTTCCCTCCATGGGACAAGACACAGGTCTGTCTGATTGCAGTGAGGGAATTATTCCTCTTACTCCCAACATTTGTTGTTTGTAAATACTGATGTTCAAATACCACAACAGAAGATTAGAATTGTTACTCCTTTTATAGAATATCACTTGGTTTTGGTCAAAATCAGAGCATTTTTATTGAAGAGAGCCTGTTTGCAAGAGCAAACCAACCATTAATTTACCACTTTGCCTCCATAAAACAAATATATTGTACTTGAGGCATTAAAAACATTTGTGTGGTGACTTCTGTATCACTAACCTCAGAAAGTGCTCCCTCATTAAAGATAAACAGAGGATCAGAAGACTGCCAGTCTCAGCCTGGCCTACTTGGAGTCTTCCAGTATAAACCACAGACAAGATTTACTATTCCCCCAAGAATACAGAACACAGTTAAACTTAGATGATGGTGGAGATTTTCTGAGGGATTCTGTAAATAACTCCTTTCTTTTGAAATAACCCAAGTGATCTAACTTTTGAATGGGGAATCTCTATCCAAGATGATTAGGGTTGTTAAGTCTTGGCCCAGGCTGCCAGGAAGGTGCTGGAGTCACCATCCCTGGAGGAGTTTACAGAACATCTAGATGCTCTCCTTAGGGCCATGGGGGTTAGTGGCATGGGAGTGATAGGGATGGTTGGACTTGACAATTTTAGAGGTCTCTCCCAACCTTCATGATTCTGTGATTGTTTGCTCTAGCTGCCCTCCCTCCTTTTCTTTCTTCATGACCCAAATCTCTTCAGGAAAGGACTACATAGCTCTGGCAAAACATTGGTAGAGTTGTCTAGAGGTGGCAAAGATTAAAATATATAACATCTCTCCACTGTAATTCAAATAGCTATGTATATTTTGTCAAAGACAGACCTATACAGCATAGGGAAACAAAAACATCATCAAGAAAGACTACAGTCCTGGCTAGGAAGACATTAGTTTTCAGAACCTAGAAAATTATCACTTGCTGCTGAACATGAACATGCTAAGCTCTCCTGGCAGAAGGATGCAGCAGAAAGCCATTTAAATTACAGTATTTGAATGTGTTTCCTCCCTCTTGTGCACAATTACTATTATTTGCCACGCTTACTGGCATTGCTAAGCTTGCCCATGCTAGTCTGAAGGCAGCACTGCTTTTCAGAAGCAGGCACTGGATGTGCTGTACAGGAGCTGATGGAATACACTGCTGAAAAGTGATGCTACAGCAGCAAACATTTGTAATGGGTGACAATATCCAAGGGGATGAAACAGGAATGCAGGCAACAGGAATGTAGGTCAAAGATGATATCCTTAACCTGCCACATGCCAAAATCCTGGCACATATTGCAGTGCAAGTGCATCTGGAATGCACTGGCAGACAAAGGAGCCCCAAGGCACAGAATCCCACCAGGGGGACCTGGGCACCTGTCACCACTGCCTCTGGCCACCAGCAGAGCTGGGCAAGCCTTGGTGGGCCTGGAAGGCCACACCAGGGTATATCCTGTTTCCTCTTTGAAGTGTCAGCTTAGTTTCGATCTGCAACTTGCATCAACTACCCTACAGGAATTGTCAAACAACAGAAAGGCTAAACCACTTGTCTAATAATTCTGTCACACTACATTTCTACTCCTCAGTCAGGAACTCTTTTCCAGCATTGTACACAACCTCTGAACAACTTCAGGAGTTATTTCAAATGTTTTGTATAACTTGAGAACATCTTGAAGCAAAGTAGCTGAGCCTTCCTGTTAGAATCATAGAATCACAGAATGGTTTGGGTTGGAAGGGACCTCTGGAGCTCATCTAGTCCAACCCCCCTGCAGTGGCCAGGGACATCCCCAACTACATCAGCTTGCCCAGAGCCCTGGCAAGCCTCACCTGCAATGCCTCCAGGGATGGGAACTCAACCACCTCCCTGGGCAACCTGGGCCAGTGTTCCACCACCCTCGTGGGGAGGAACTTCTTTCTTATGTCCAGTTTAAATCTACTCATCTCCAGTTTAAAACCATTGCCCCTTGTCCTTGCACTACAGGCCTTAGGAGTGATTACTTCTCTGAAACTACTTAGTATCTGTAACTGCACTATAAATTTTGGTAAGATTTAAAGAAAAAAAATCCTTTACTGATTTTGTGTTAATCTTGGTAATGTCCCAAGTAAGAGATCTGGGTTACTAAAACCATTTTAGAAGAGATGTTCTTCTGTTGGTTAACATTTGAAAATGAAGCCCTGTTACCAACATATTTTCCCATCCTAAGCAATAACCTGAAACCTTGGTCAAAACTTTCTTTTCATCATTGCTCAGCTCATCACACAAACCATCTGCATAAATAAAGATGTAAGCAGCTGCTGGATGGCAAATGGTCTCAGGGGCAGATGTTTTTATCCTCCCATTCATGTCACTGCCTTGGATACATGACTTGAACAGATGTACACAATCTGAAAGTGGTGTGTCCCACAGTGCAATGTCTCCAACTGCTTTCTGTCACAGGCCAGAAATGCTATTTGCACCTGCATTTATGTTAATGAGAGCAAGGCAGCAGGGGCTCCAGCAAAGTGACAGCAAATGCTAAGGAACACATTTGCATGGCTAATTGAAGTGGGAGATCTCCCAGCACCAAGTGACCATAGTCACATGGATACAAAATCTACTCAACTATACAATTAGCAAAGACTACATGATTTCTAAAATAATTCCCTCTACTCAAGGACCAAACTAGGATTTCAGCTCTGAAATACTTTCCCAATGTGAATTTTAAAGGCCAGAAAGTATTAAATAGATTTCTAAACTGTTTTGCACAAGTGTACAAGCTACACAAGTATTTCATGGTAAGAGTCATTTAACAAAACTATTTCATAGTTCTGATAATGCCCAAGGTATTTCAGTTCTGACAAACATTGGTATTTTATGTCATTATGGACTACTAAAATAAAGCCCAGCACTTCCTCAACAGTAAATATGAACATATTTGTATCTATATCTATATATATTTATTTATCAGTAAATATGAATATATTGCGCATCATGGCACGCATCTATATATATTTATGTATCAGTAAATATGAATGTGGCGCACATCGTGGCGCGCATCGTATATATATTTATCTGTAAATATGAACGTGTCGCCTATCTATATATATTTATATATCAGTAAATATGAACATATGAACATATTTATGATATATAAAATAATATATGAACATAAATATGAACATATTTACTGGAATGTCAATGTTAATGGTAGTTTCATGATTCCTAGGGGAAAAAAAAAATCTTAGAAGTGAAACATTGATCAGTATTTGGAGAAGTGCATCTGTTTGAACATGGACTTACAATTGTTTGTTATAGAAATGATAATCCCCTTTCTTATTCTAGATTTTGCATTGAGAAGAACACAGACGCCCTGCAGGAGTATGGAGCAGATTACACAACTCCTGCTATGCCATGACAAACAGCAGCAGTGAAGGATTTATGTTGCCACTCAAAGAACTTGCACTAACCATTACTTCCCTACTCCACTGAAAAATATCAAGCACTTTCCAAGCACAGAAAGACTGACAAAAATGCTATCCTGACTGTAACTGATGGCTATGTTCTACTTCCAATACCATTTATTTTCAACCCTGTTATTTGTAAGAAACGTACCAAAGCTACAGTTGTACATGAATCACTACAAAGTGCTGAAAGCTTCAGCATTTTCAGCATGCCATAAGACATTTAAGTGATGCTTGATAATGAGGATAAAAAGAGTAATAGTAAAAGAACACACAAAAATAGACTGAGACTAGTACATGTGTAGAAGATCATGGTTTCACACTGACATAGCTCCATGGAGCTTCACTTACAAAGTTTATAACATGGCTCTCATCATTGACTCTGGCTTCAAGTTGATAACAGAATGCAATACTGACTGAAAGGGATTTTGCTTTATGGGAAAAAAAGTCTTAAAAACAATCTCAAAGCAAATGATTCATCAGTTTCAAGTTTACAAAGCTTCACAGTCTATATTCTCCTCCTGTTATATACAGGATGGCTTTAAGATAAAGAGAATACATTTGATTTGATTATAACAGCAGTCAAATCTCTGTTTTTTAAAAGGAAAAACTTAATTAAGGCTTTTAATGATAAGAATTAGGTGTTTCAGGCACACTAGAGCACACTGCAGGGTGGATAGCTTTACCCAACAGTCTCCCTTGAAAGAATAGTCCCATTAGACACAGAACTCATCAAGTAAGATGACATCTGTCTGCAATACCTTCCTCAGAATTACAGCAGCATCATGAAAACACTCAGTCTTCACAAAACAGGCAAAGTATAAACTCACATGACAGTAAAAGCTGGAGGCTTCAAGTTAAGTAATATCCAGTGCTTTCCTTAATTAACCTAAGTACTAATAATGCAAACTTAACTGACAACCTGCAATGGTTCTGAGAGGTCCATTAGAGCTTATGTCAGAGCCATCAAACACTCACTCAAGTTTAAGTAAGTATCATTAAAAATGACATTCAAGTTAAAAATCATAGTTAAACATTAGCATTGTGACACAGACCAAAAGGAAAAGGAAATTAAAGTTACAGCTGCACATGAAAAGGCTCAGGAACACTCAGTTGCAGCACAAATGGCTTTTACTAATAACGGAGGAAAAAATTCACTATGCTAACCCTATGGAAAACTCTAGCAATAAAAGATGACTTCCGAAGAGAAAAAATACAGAAGAAATATAGTTAAAACAAAACAAAAAAAGGCTAGTAAGGATAGGAAGGCACTTAAAATCTGGAAATCTCAGTTTGTTTTTCTTGTTTGTGCTGGTCTTGTAGCCTAACTTGCAAAGTTTGGCCCCCAACTATGTGAGGGTCAAATATGATAATGATTTTGCTATATATGAGGATAAAAAAATGTAATAAACCCTGAACACTTAATTGTGCTGAATCAAATAAGAATCAGATTTATATAGTTAAAGTTTCAACTCTAGGTGGTCACAGTAATAAGCAATGTTGTAAAAAAGACAACAATCTTAGCTGCTGTTCAAAGTGAGAAATGCTGCAGTATAATGGCATTAGGATAGAATAGTATACATAAGCTATACAGTGATTAATTAATGATGGTATTTCTTTCACATTTTGCATCACAAGCATATAATTTCTCAAAAAAAGAATGAAAGAAAAGCATACCATACCTGCAGAAAAAGTTAAAGAATTCTGCATTATGCCCTTCAAGAGTTACAACAATGTTCCTGGAAAGAAGAAATACAGACACTTAGAATTTCTGATCACCCTCCATAAACCACAAAAAAAACCAACCGAGGGCAATGGCAGTAGATTTCCAAAATCTTATTTCAAAATGTATTCCAGCATGCCCACACTTCATGCAAAACACCACAGAGAGCTTTNCTAAACGAGCTCCATCTGCCCGGGTTTGGAATCAGAGTTGTCCTTCTCCTGGATTGTCAACTTGCCACCCACAGTGTAAGACATCCTCCTGTAAGGCCATATTGCTTAACAAGATATTTTTACAGAAACAAGTTTTCTTTAGGATCCACTTTGGGATTTCCAACATTTATTCTGAAGTCATGTTTTTGAGAGGTTGTAGGGAGCATGAAGTCACTTGAAAAGGTGCCCTGCTTATGGTTTCTGCTTCCTCTTAGAAGTAGAGCAAACAAACCAGAGTCCAGGATACAGATCTCCATCTTCCAAACATTCACAAACACTAATGCTAGGACAGAAAACCAGGCCATAGAAATCCCAACATTTTGTAGAGATAGCTCTGATTTCATTCAACCCTAAGTGCGGTAAGATTAACGGTCATGATCTAGACAATATTGCAGTGATAAAGCTTGTACAACTCTATACCATCTTAAAACCTGTTTGGCTCAGTTGGTAACTCTACCATAGGACAATGACTAAAATCATTCAAGTTGCAGTGCTCCAGAACTGCAAACAGGTCTCTTGAAATCTGCTGCTGGCAGATTGATGCTCAGAGATGAAATCTACTACAAGAATTTTAAGTGAGGTGAAGCCTAAGTTGGACAGAAAAAGTCAAATTGAACTTAATGCACAAAATAAGCTCTTATCAGGCCTATAACTACTCCTTATGTTACCACAGAACAAAAGGATAAGTGAATTTTCAACCATAAGGAGGAAAAAAATCAAATAAATTGGAAAAAAACCCTGCACTGTAAATTGCTCTTTAACAATCAAAGGAAGCAGAGTATATACTTGTAATAATTTAAAAGCAATTTGCACAGAAAGATACCCACAGGTCTTTTCTAAGAAATTGGTGTCCCAACAGACAGCCTGAATCTGAATATCAGGTGAACCCAATTAACCTCATTTGATGCTGGCCCATCCAAAGACATTTATTTTAGATGTTACATAAAATCCTTCAGGATACCACACAGAAAGCAGTAAACAGGCTCTAAAGGTTATGGCATTAATTTTACTGTCATTCTCATGCTTTAAGCAGGCATCAAAACTAAAAAATCTCATCCTCTGGGAAGGAAGAACTATCTCAAAGTAATTACAGTACTCATTATCATAACAGTATTAAACTAAACCACCCTGACCCTAACTGAATTTATTTTGGGTAGCTTTTGTTAAAAGAACAAAGCTTCTCAATGATGACTGCACCTTCTAATGCAGGGAACATTAGTTTAGGTCCTAGAAGAAAGCATCAAATCAAATCTTTTCATTTCATATTAAGCTTAATGATGACTTTTAATTTAAAACTAGGCGTGTAGAGAAGTGTTAGTTAAATATTATTATTATGCAATTTCACTTCAGAAGGAAAACATCCAGCTAAAAGGAAAAATCAAATACTTAGTACAGTTCAGAAAAGACATTCTGCTAACAGTAGCCTATGAAATGTCAATTTCTATTTCCAAAGCAGTTTTATTCACTTCATTTTTCACACCTGTTCTTTCCCATCCTCTGCTATCTTGTAAATGACAGTGCCATGCTAACATTATTTCTCCAAATTTAGAAGCTTTAATAGAAATCAAGTTCCCCCAAAGCATGAATGAATCGTATCAGCATCACTTCCAGGGAAGTTAGCAAATCTATAACAAAGCAACGGATGATTTGCATGGCTGAAAACCTGCACTTCACTCTCCAAATCTTCAGTCCTGGAAGTCTGAGTTTTTCTTACTGAAAATTTCCTATTTTAAATCATACTTTCACCCTCTGATTTCACCCTACATCAGATCATCTTCATCTTCCTGTTCTATACCCAAAGAGACATCCACATAGTCAAACACAGTAGCTTTCCTACAAGAGAAGTTCTGCACTGCTTATGCTTCCAGACTTAGGTAATTAACCAGGGAGAAGTGTGTGTCTGGGGCAGAATCCTTTTGACTGAGCCCATTAGGTGACTGCAGCAGACAGGCAAAAGGAAAGAAGCTTCACTCCAACTGCTCACTCTGCCCAGTACAAACCCAGCACAACCTAACACCCAGGCTATTTTTACATTTTTGGTCATCCTATGAGACAGAGAAGTCCAAGAGCATTTCCTCAACTTCAAGCCTTGTATGTACTGAATGCCACAGTGGCAATCCTGGACAAAAATGCTTCCCTTGATACTCTGTTAGGTGATAAAGAGAATGGTTGGCTGGCATGCCTGTGCTATGCCCATCTGTCAGAGTGGAACTGTGCCTACATCCCAGGCTCTGTGCTGCTTTCAGTAACATGTTGCTGAGAATAAAAGCTTACTTAGGAAACAACACAGGACAACTTCAACATTTGGCTTAAAAAGTGAACAGTGATTGCTTTTCTTGAGGAGATGAAGCTTTTGAAATCAATTTCTAAGGCTGTTTTAATTGTATGAGTAAAGACCAGCACATATACTGCAAGGAATGGGGATGTTCTACTCATTTTCTGCTATTGCAGACAGCCCAGCATACAGTCTCAGTAATTCTTATTTTACAACTAGAACTAGCTCCAAAAGCAAATTCAAGGACCTGCAAGAAAAAAAAAAATCTTTAAAAGCTAAGTTTGTTAAAAGAACACCTGGGAGAAGAGAAGGCTCAAGCAGGAATAATACTGATTATTTTATGCAATATATGTGTATTAAATAAATTGTAGTTGAAGAGTTTTTATGACTGTAAATAACTCCAGTTGAGAAAACAACTCCATTCTGAAAACTAAAAAAGCAGCACAGTTGCTATTATGCCTAATATTAGACCATTCAGAGAATGCAAAAAAAAAAATAACATTTTTCCCCCCAAATCTCCTATTTAAAATGACAGATTGACATTTGCTGTTTTCCTTAGTGAATACCTTCTCAGTAGTACTGCTCTGAATATTGCAAACTGGAGTCCTCCATTATTCTGTATGAAAAGTTCAAAGCTTCTGAGCTTAAAACACAGTCTTGGATCTTACAGTTGTGAAAGCAACTATGAAATGATCAATCACTCCAAATGGTTACATTTTGTTCTTGATTCTGAGGGGAGCTGCAAACAATAGTTTTGTAAACTATAAACTGCTAATTTCCTTTTCATTTCAATGTATTGCTTGGTTCCTAACTATGAAGAAGTTTTGCCAGGACTCTCAACAATGCAATTTCATCTCTCTCTCATCATTCTGTGAGTAATATGTAATACCATTCATAGTGGAACTGGTTTTCAGTTTGCAATGCCCAATTAAATGCTGAGGCTTTCTGACTTTGCTGTTGTTCATGATTAATGACTGTTGTTAATTAAGTTCTGCTTAGAAGAAAGGTAATCAACAGCTGACAAACAGCAAAAAAAAACTACTCCAGACTTTGCAAGGTGCATTGCCTTTGCAATTCTGACTCAAATGATGGAATTATTACTGACTTGACAGCTGCAAATTTAGTGTAGCACTGAATTCACATGACTGGCACAAGCAATTTAACTCCTAGATGACTTCCCCTTTTACTGCCTCCTAGGCATAGAATAAAGTGTTCTACATTGGAAGAATTATCAAGTATTACATTTACAAATTAGGTCATCACACTGAAACATCCTCATAAAACTCAGTTCCAAGTATAATGCAAAAATTAAAAGGTCACATTTTAAGTAAGTTTTGCGACAGTAAGGACCTCAAATGTTAAAAGAATATTGCATAAATTTCATACTTGTAGATAAAACAATTCCCAACACACAACTCATGTAGCCAAAATTCTCTTGCAGAACTCAAGGCAGCCAAACCTCCAGAGCCAAAGAAGTGGACTACAACTGTAGAACTCTGGTGAAAACTGAAGCAAGAGAAGCAATTGCCCAGCTGAGTGCTGAGCACATGCAGAGGATGCAGCAGCCTCCCTCCCTGCTGCTGTGCCCAAACTCTTTCATCCAGAGCCCAGCAGAGGAGTTCAACTGGGTGCCCACATTCTTTGCTCAGTCATAGCCTTCTCTGGGAAAGGACTGTCACTGCTTCAATGGATTGTCCTGCCTGGAATGCCCCAATTCCCTAGCTGGGAGCTCCCAGAGGTGTGACCCAACTGACAAAGCAACTGCTGAGCTTAAGTGTATATCTCATTTATTTTAAGAGCAATCAGAACATAGCAGAGGATATTTCCTAGGCAATCTGGTCTAAGCACACTTCTTAATACCAATTGTAAAATTCAGACAGATAAAAACATTCCACAGGCTTATCTGGATTTGATGACATTGCTTGCTTAGCATCCAGAAGCAACATAAAAGAGCTGCTGTGGTTCCAACTGGTACACCATGAGGTACAGAGGACATCTGCAAGACAGAGTGTATATCCATATTCTATAATTTACTTAAATGACACTGTTTTTGCAGTATTTATTACCATCTGTCAGCACAACATTACTGGTGAAATATACCTGCTTATTACAAAAATCTTCACAGAGATAAACAAACAAAGATGAATAAATCAAAGTTTAACCTGTCTGAGTTTACTCCCTTCACTCATTTATCTGCTGTTGTCTTTGTACAAATAGTCCCTGCCAATGTAATGTTCATTTCTGTCTCCACCACCCCTGTTTGTGGTTTGAAACATGTTAAAGGCACAGAGCTTCAAAGACACTCAGCCATACTTAATGAAGTGGCCTCAAAATATGCTCATGAAGAGAAAAAAATGTGAAATAAACATGTCAAAATGATTCCTGGCCACTGTCCAGTAACCAGCTGTGGTGTACAGACCATGCTAACCCTGGGAACATTCTTCTCTCTCTATAGGCCTCCAGCTTTGCCTTCTGTTCCTGAGGATAGCTGTAGTCCTAATTTATTCAGTTAGGTCTCAAACTAAGCAAGACCAAACTGAATCAGTACTCCAAGAAAAAAATCAATTAAGCATTACTGTGGTTTGCCATACAGTACCTTTCCACTAATTCCTCACAAAAACTATGCTGTGGGACACCTCTACTGCTTGAGTTATGTCAAGGCTTCAAATTCTAACACTGAAGTTCAGCTCACTTAGGGTAATTAAATTACCAAACATCTATTTTTATGATTAGTGGCACTAATTCCTACATTATGGCCAAATTGAAACTATGGTAGTGATGTTCAGTGACTCAAAACTGCAGTAGTTCTAACTGAGACACTGCTCAAGCATGCACAGAGTTAAGCAAGGCAAAGCTCACCTGCAATCACAGCTAGCAAGGGGTGGGAAAGGTGACAAGACTTCTACTGGCAACAAAAGAAAGGCAAAGGAAAATAGGCCCAGTGCTTGATGGAGCAGGGAACCAGGTGACAGAAAGCATGGAAAAGGCTGAGGTACTAAATATCATTACCAAAGTAGGTGAGCATGCAGTTCAGTAAGAGAATACAGCTGGACTTGTACAAATCCATAGGATCAGAAGGATGCATCCAGGAGCATTGAGGCAGCTGGTCAGTGGCACTGCAAGGATGCACTCTGACATCTTGTAAAAGTCATGGCATCAAAGGAAATTCCCAAAGACTGGAAAACAGCACACAGCACAGCTGTCTTCAAGACAGGCAAGAAAGATCTAAGGAAATACAGGTCAACCAGCCTAATGTCAGTGCACAGAAAGGTTATGGAGCAAAGCCTCCTTGAAGCCATTCTGAACCATGTGATGGACAGGGAGGAGGCTGGGAACAGCCCGCACAGATTTATCAAGGTGAATCATACCTAACTACTTTCTGTGATCAGATGACTAGTCCCGTGGATAAAGTGAGGGCAGGGAGTGTTTGTTGTTCATCTTGACTTTATGAAGGTCTTTGACATGGTTTCCCACAGTATTCTCACAGCCAAATGGATGAGATCTAGAGTGGAAAGTGGGTGATCAGGTGCACAGAAAACTGACCGGATTGTCAGGCTAAAGGGTGGGACTGATCAGTGGTAGAATGTTCAACTTGGCAACTAGTCAACAGTGGTGTTCCTCTGGGATCAGTCCTGGGACCAACACTGTTCAACAGCTGTGTTAATCATAGAATCCTAGAATGGTTTGGGTTGGAAGGGACCTCTGGAGCTCATCTAGTCCAACCCCCCTGCAGTGGCCAGGGACATCCCCAACTAGAGCAGCTTGCCCAGAGCCCTGGCAAGCCTCACCTGCAATGCCTCCAGGGATGGGAACTCATCCACCTCCCTGGGCAACCTGGGCCAGTGTTCCACCACCCTCGTGGGGAGGAACTTCTTTCTAATGTCCAGTTTAAATCTACTCCTCTCCAATTCAAAACCATTGCCCCTTGTCCTTTCCCTCCAGGCCTTTGCAAACAGGCCCTCTGCAGCCTTCTTGTAATGATCTGGAGAATGCAATATCCAGACACTAGTGTGTGTGCAACTGATAAGAAATTGGGACCTGGAGGGCAGGGACCCTACTCAAAAGGACCTAGACAGGCTGGAAGAAAGAGCTATCAAGAATCTGAAAATCAAAGGCAAATGCCTTCCCATGCAGCAACCTCATGCAGCAGGACAAGGCAGAGTGACTTGCCCATTCTGATAAGCATTAATTATGCACTTCATCTTCACTGACAGCACACTCCTATCTGCCTCTGCAAGGTGCTCACATTGTGCTTTCTAAATTTGGGCACATTAGTTCCCTTCCCCTCCATCCTTCTAGAATTTCTCCACTGTTCCATGATTTGTTCAAATTAATAATTCATATAGCTCCTAAGCTTTTTTTTTTAGGCTCTGTAGGTGTCAGTACAGCAGATTTAAAAACATTTAACATTAATAGTTGCTGGTACAGTGATAATATGTTCTTTCCACCACTAATGATGGAGGAGGTGAGATGTAAAAGCATTATCCAGCCTCTTTTGGAATACAGAACATAATATTTATTGAATATTTATGCCTTTTTCTACACAGCAGAAATTTATCATCCTTGCCTGTTATTGGACTTCTATCATTACTAAGCCTTTGTCTCCTCCTCCAAGAACATTCTCTATATTTAAAGAGCTCTATTGTACTCTACTGCCCACACATTTGTATTAATATCTTTACCCCCTTAACAAACTCTCTCCAAGCCATGCAGTGCTTGCCATCATCAGCTCCCTGTTCTTTTAACTGCATTGCTAACTTCACTCCCCTTCTTGTTTTAACCAAAACAAATCGTATTTCCTAAGAGAAGAGTTGCTCTAGGAATATGTAAATGAAGAAGCAATTACCAAGTTAATCAGCTTCTCATGCTCAAGTATTCCTTGTATTTAAAGTTTGCTGGTCTTTTAAAGGCTAAAGTAGGGGATATGTTCACGTAGAACTTGTTCTTGGCTCCTAACATGCAGTTAGGTCACAGTTCCTGACACATCTGCACTATTTATTCTATATGCATCATAAAGAAAACCTGTACAGAATTAACTACAAGGATGTGGCTTTTACTTGTTAGAAAGCTGTTAAATATATACACACACACATATATATATGTATGTACAACTATTTTAGAAGCTTCAGGAACTGTTCAGTGGCCACTTGATTTATCAGCACAAACTCCTAGAACACTAAACAGGCTGAATTCTCCTCATTTTCCTTTATTCAGTACAGAATGAGTTTTAAGGCACTATCCATGTCTTTAGGATCTGAATTACTTTGGCAAAAAGCCTCAGATATATTTTGTCAGTTACAACACTGGCACAGCATCACTCTGCTCCTCTTCTGCCTTGTGAGTATTGTTAAAGTAAGCAATAGAATGCTTAACAAGACCACAGAAAAGTCTGTAAGTTATGGTTGTTACATTTACTGGAGACCCTCTGAAAACTAAAATGCTCACTAAACATGTATTAACATACAAGAAACATATTAACACATAGGAAACAAACTGTTAATCGAAAGTGGAAATGTCATCATCCCAGTACCCCAATCCTTTTTGTTTCCCATTGCAAACGAAAACAATGCCACCTGAAATTCATTAACAAATAGCAGCACATGCACTGCTTTCAGTTATTTCAGATAAACTTTTTCTCACCAGGTATGATTCAGAAACCAAAAGAGTTTGTGCAGAACAGCAGGTCCAAGACAACAGTCTACCAACTAACTTACTACAATGGTAGAGATTCTCATCTAATCTGAAATTACTTTCATTGCCAAGTCTTTAATGTACAACTGCTTTTGCTAGCTGAGTATTACCCAATTTGAAGTCACAGGGATCATGCCCATTTCAGTCTTTAAACGAAAGATGGCACTTCTACCCAGGATACCTTTTATCCTCTTACCAGCAGTGCTCTAACCAAGAAACTCTGAGTGGGCAGTGTAACAGAAGAGAGATTTTTGTCTCAAGTAGCAACTATACCATCTGACAAACTCTTTTCTTCCTCATACACATTTTTGACAAACTAAGAAGTTTGTTTCCATTGCACTTAAGAGCCAAGTGTCTGAGTTCTACAAAATGTGCTATTGCACGTGATGTGTGTTGAATTTGTGTCACTTTTTATAACCAGTTTCAAATTACAGCACTTAATTTTTCTCTAGATAAGTGAAATCAATTACCATCTTGCATCTTTCTTGGCATAAAGGTCATGGAAAGCAAGCTTCACTTGCATCCTTACAGGTGGCTCCCCCAGATTAAAGCTGAAGAGCAGTTGAGTGGTAGCATGTAGGACATTTGTGGAACAGAACACTTCAATTCCCACACCTCTGAAGCTAACATTTTCCAGCAGTATGCAATCACTTCTATTTAAAAACAAAATTAATACCTTATGTTTACCACAGAAGAAGAAATCCAGGATAATTGAACTATATGGGAAAGAGACCATTGAGTAACTCCCTCCTGGTTTTGCTAAGACATACACAGCTACTGCAAAGAACTCAAAAGGCAAAAAAAAAAATCCTGAAGGCTCAACTAAGTGCTTGTACATTCAAGTAAGCTTAAGAGATTTGCCAATTATATGGTCAAAAGTAAGAAGCTACAGTCAAAATCTGCCTTTTCTTCCTATCATAACCCATTTTCCAAATGTATTAAGAAAAAACAGAATCTTTCCTGTGAACTCCTTGTCATTCAACCAAGATTCAGCCCATTCTAACCCACACACTTGATTTGTCATCTCCTTGGCTGCCCAATCTGAGTCTGAAAGAGTGAGGTGTTACCTTAGGAGTATTTTTCTTTTTTCCAAGAGATTTCTCTTGGGATTAGAGAGCAAAGGCCTGAGTGTGGAGCCTCTCTCACACAGGAAGGAGAGATCTTTATCCTCAAAAACAGGAGGCTCGCCCACATGATCACCTGGGACAAACTTGGCCAGTGCTAGCAGGCTAGAAGGTTATAGGAGCCTGGGAATGTTTAACATCAAGAAAGTAATTACAGCCCAGCAAGATCAGAAGGAATTACACAGGAAATGTGAACAGTAACCCTTTCATGCCAAAAAAAACCATGAAAGAGAAAAAAAAGGGAGCTCTCTGCTGCCAAACTATGAGGCTGTACAAACCAACTGCAGAATGCAGGAATGGAAAAAACACTGCATATTACCAGGCTATAAATTCCCAATGATGTGATAAAGCTAGACTTCCAAGAAAAGAATCAAACCCTCTGCTCTTTCTTCTTGACATGTAGATAGAGTATAATTAAAGCCCAGAAGAAACATGAAAACATTTCAAACACCATGCAAGAACGGGCAGTTGTCTCTTTTGACTTTTTCTCCTTTTCATTTTAGGCTGAGCAGTCTCCTCCTTAGAAGGTGGTCAAACATCTTGTTCTTATTTAGTCATGGGGAAACTTCCTTCCAAAATAAACAGCAGGTTAGCCAAGTGAGAATGCTAACTCTCTCAGTTATCTATGCCATAAAAATCAATCTCCCAAATTCTGAAATAAACCCCAGAGCTCAACAGAATTGGCTCAAGCTACCTTATGTATTTGTTGCTGAAGTGATTTCTATTCTCAAGGGGCACGAGGGAATTTGAGTAATCTGACTGTAGATCAACCTAGTTACAAAGCCTTCAAAAGTGCCATTTTGGGAAGTGAGCAGTGATCACACATGCATCCTCTTCACGCAGACCTGAGAGGCATTTTAATAAAGCAAAAGACCTTTTTTATGCTGCCCACTAAGGAAAATGTTATTCTTTTATATCTACCAACAGATAATGCCACAAAATGTTAGCACAAAACCCTGATCAGCCAAGGGACCAGCAATAAAGCAATCATGCACTTAAGCTTCTCTTTCACCTTGTCATTCAGGTGTTCCCTTCCACCCTTCCTTTACTACCAAAGTCTTTATGAAATAAGTCTTTTTTATGAACTATGAAACAATTACATTTTCTATCATTTTACTGAGAGGAAAGTAAAATAGAGACAAGCACCATGACCTCATTCTGGGGACAAAGAGAAAGTTTTCTTTTCCTCCTGTATTAAACTTAATCCAACTTCTAAGAGTTGGTGATTTGCAAAAATAAACTGAACTAATTCTCCCAGTCAATACATGTTCTTCTGAGATTAAAGTCACTTCTCCTAAATTTGTCTCCACAGCAGATTAAATATTCAGCAGTACAATCTCCACAGGAGATGTTAGCCAAAAAACCCTGCAGCAGTAGATGAGCCACTGAATTTTTGATGGCTATAAACTCAACATCAAACTATCCAAAGCACATAATCTTAGCTGAAGATGGGTCAGAAAAATATCACCATACTATTGCAAGATATTTGTCTTCAAAGGACATGAGCATGTAAAGCTCATGTGACACTGCAATTGCTTTTCCAATGAGCTGCATGCACTGCTAATAGAAGATTCCTTTGCACATCAACATCTTCCACTCGACCACATGTGTTCTTCACAGAACCTCTGTACAATCTTTAGCTGAAAACTAGTAAGGTGGAGGGTTTGGTTTGGTTAGTCTGTTGTTGGTTTGGTTTTGTTTAATGGAGAGGTTACTATCTTCCAACTTATTTCTAGAAAAAAATAAATTTAACTTTAAAAGTCTGAAAGTAAAGGATGTCACATTTTGGGCCTATAAACCCAATTTATAATGGAAAAAATGAATTTCAAAGAAACAAGTTTTAAAAAGTATTCAGTTTCTAAATAGGATTATTTGTGATACAACTGGATTTCAACAAGTTTAAAACTTCCTCTTTTGGGAGTATCTGCATTTGGTCAACTTAACACAAGTTAGTATTCCCACTCAGGCTCTTCCCAACTGCAAGCACATACACTAAACATTTTCTCCTTCCCAATCTAAAGCAGCTTTCTAAATATAATTGGCAAAGGCTGAATTATCAGACATCCACACCATTCAGAGAAGAGTACTGGAGAGAGAAGCTTCTAAAGAAGCCCTGAAACTCTTCTTTGTAAATACCCTCCAAGAAAGCAGGCATGGTGGTTCTGTGCTAACCAAATGTCTGAAGTTCATCTATTAACTTTTAATTATTGATAAACATTTTGGAACTGTCTTTCTAATGTTTCATGTATGAAGTGACAACTCAAGGAAACTCTTCTCATTGTTGAATAGCACACACTTTAAAACATAACTCCACTGAGACAAGAAAAGGCATATACTTCCCAAGATCATGATTTCTCCTATCACTAAAATCAGGCCTCAGGAAATATTATAGATATTACACATCATTATATATATATATATATATACATACACACTACAACAGGAAATTGGCACAACTTTCAAATGTAGCAGCCTGTAATCAAAATTACTGCAAATTACATCACACTGCTGTTTTTCTGTTGCCACAGTATAGATTACATATTCTAGAAGTGCAGGTAGATGAGTGGAAAAAGATGTGAGAAAGAGAAACAAGTAATTACTCCAATAACTAACAAATTACACAAGTTGCTCTCAGAAATGGTCCCTTAATCACAGAAAAGATTAAATACTTCCAGTCTTAAGGGGAAAAAAAAAAAAAAAGAAAAAATAAGGAACTCCACTAAGTTTTGAAGCATTCTGCTCATTACAAAAGTGAAAGAAATAAACCCAAGTAACAAACTTCTCCAGGATCCCACATTGTGTGACCATCAACCTGCTCACACCATGACTGGCAACATGGAGAGATGGCTTTTAAAATATGTATTTTTCCAAGAGCAACAAGCCCCAACTAGCAAAGCTTACTTTTTAGATGTTCCAACCCTAAATGATATTATTGACCTGTATTTTAGGCTTAGCATCCCTGACAGATTAGAGCTCAGCTCCTGGAGATTTTCTGCCTTGACAGGGGAATTCCATTTCTAAGGTTCATCTAGGGAAAATGTTTTGGTGTAACTGATGGCTATTCTAAGCAAGGAAAAGATCCCACAGGTCACTAGGCTACCATATTCTCCATAATTAAGGTATCAATTATAACTTCACAGGCAGATTTTATTTTATAAATAAACTCTGTTTCCACAATTTGAGCTGTGGGAAAGAAAAATCTGTGTGTCAATGCCCCAACCCTTGCAGCATGCCAAGTTTGGAACTGGATGCCAGCTCTAAACATGATTATATGTATTCCAGCAGGGAAAAGAGAGGAGGAAGATTTCCCCCCTCACCCTCCAATTCCCACAAGCACTCTGAATCTTTTTATTCCTGTCACAGTACCTCCCTGACATCTGCTCTTTGCTGCTCTGAAGCCAAATACAACAAATTTAAGTCAATCTGTTGCTAAACACACCAGAAGTAAAAAAACCTGCAGGCTCCATTAAATGGAGTGAAAAGGACATTTCAGTGGGAATGAGCAAAAAGCTGATTTTGGAGTCTTTTCCTGCTGAATACTGCTTTTTGATGCTTTTATCACAGAGTTTTGTATTTCAGTTTGACAAAGACTGAAAGTAAACAGTTTCTAGGACTTCAGCTGTGCCAAGAGAAAAGACTGGCAGAGTGACAAGCATGCTCATTTCATTAATATACCCCCACTGCTAGTTTTTTATGACTTTTTACATATTTGCTGGAACTTGGCTGGATGACACACAAGGCCAGTGTTAGCTCATCTCACCCTCCCTAAATATTCCATCACTCTAGGCACAGAACAAACTTGTGTACTGGATTAAATTACTGCAGGAACATCTACTTAACACACCAGCCCAGGCAACAAAACCCAAAGCTGAAGGGAACAGTGTCTCACTAGCAGCAAGTCACAAAAACAACTGCACTACATAATTCCTCCATGTTACTCCCCCAAAGCCTCTTCTCAATGTCCTCACCTAAAAGAAGAACAAAGTAAACCAGTGGATACTCCCAAGAAAACTAGACATAGGACTCAGAAGATATTTCACCCAGACATAAGCTAACACAGAGACGGAGGGCAAACAAATTAGTGAGAGGCCATAACCATTTTGCCTGGTCAAAAAAACTACAAACTTAATTCTTTTACTCCCACCATCAAAATATAGCTTTTAGTTGAGATTTATTAAAAATCATGACAAAAAAAGATCTTATAAATGACCAAAAGCTGAGGGATTATATTCTTTCAGGAAAAAAGGCAACATTCTTCACACAAAGCCCCCTACTTGAATATATGAAGACTTATCCTTTTGGCCTAGGTAGTCATTGCTTTTTTGTCCTTCAGCATATTTCTTCCTCACATCTCACTCAGTTCAAGTCTTTGTCATATGCCCATCAGGATGTTTATCCAAAACAAAAATCAGTGGTTTACAAGAGAATATAAACACAGATTAAGCAAAGTTAGCTACCCTGAACTGCAGATATGTGGATATTTCACCTTCAGTAGCGGCCTTTAATGTGGCACCAAGTATGCTTCAGCACAAGGACAAGTCTGTAATATAATACAGCAGACCTGCCCTTGGAGAAATTAAAGCTTCAACAGAACACATGTATATCTGGAAGACAAGAACATTCCACATCCCACTTATCCTACAAGAACTTCAGGAAACATGTAACATGCCTGAATTAGCTTACTATAATACCATAAAATATGATAAACACTATATTGACCTTTAAAGGGCAGATATCCAGCCAAAAATGGACAGAAGTTTCCAGGAAAAAGGTACATTTGAAGATCTGGAATCACAACTGCTATTGTTATTTTTCTCCAGAAGCTAACAAAACCCAAGAGAATCAAAAGTCTTAAGATTTTTTTTTCCCCCCCCTCAATCATGAACAGTATTGTAAAGTTTGTTTAATATTGCCATTCAGGGAAAAACACACTAGAGGGATTGACCCAACTCCCTGTTCTTAAACACTCTGCTGAAAGAACAAACTATTTGTGAAAATAACAAAAACCAGCTGAAGGCATTTGGGTGGTCTCAGTTTCAGTCCTGGAATACAGAACAGTCCTTTCTTTCTACAAACCAGTATCTGTTTGTTTTCTTTTTTCAGTAAAGCCTCCAAATGTGTTGATGACAAAAGCTCTACTGAATATCCACATTCATTTAGGACATTTTAGAAGCAGACTGATAACTTTGAAGTACTTGATTCATCATACACAGAGACAACAGAACTACCCAGGTTTTTAGGGATTGATCCTTTTGGATTCCCTAAGGATTTTGGGGGTTCATCAATTTCACCTTTAGGACAGCACATATCCCTAGTGGTGAATGATGTTGGACTGAATCCTAAAAACATGGATCTACCTTTTTTTTCCCCCCCATCTGCTCTACACTGAGCAAGACCAAGAACTGTCAGGAGCTTACTGCTGTATGTAGCACTACTTCACTAAACCCATGGATCTATCTTATTTCTTCACCACCTGTTCTGACTAAGCTGGGCAAGACCAAGAACTGTCAGGAGCTTATGTCTTGGTGTATGTAGCACTACTTCACTGAAAAAGCAGTCTGATCTAAATCTAAGATTACAGGCACTTACAGAAAATTGGCAGTCTGTAACCACACTTAGGGAGGCTGAGCTGCAGTTTGTCACCATGCATCATTTTCAGAATGCTGTCTCTAGGGAAAGGTCTTTGGAAGAGAAGAAAGAGTCCCTTGCAACAGATAAGGCACCAAAAAGTAAGACAACACACCTTGAAGGGTTTGCTTTCTGCTTTAGGGTCATTAAATACTTCCTACAGACCTTTCATGTGGCAGACTGTGTATGGAAGCATTGCTCTGACTGCTTTGCCAACCAAACTCAAACAGCAAAAATTCTCCCTGAAACTAGCAATTAGAAGCCACCTAACAGCCCAAACCAATTTTATTGATAGGTCCTCCTAAGCCTGCCAGGAGTGGTTTCTTTCCCCCACAACTCCTACACCTACTAAATAAATGTTCAGAGCTGCTTTTCCATCTCTTTTGCACCTGCTGCTCCTGGCAAATCCCCAAGCAAGTCACCAGAATAATCCTACCTTTCTGCCTCCTCAGAGACTTGCTGTGACCAAGCAGGGCTGGGACAGTCCAGCTCCAAAGCTCATCTCAGCACATGACTCCTTTCTGGCCATTAACCATAACTCTTTTTCTAAACCAACCACCTTGGGCTTAGACTTTTTGAAAAATAATAAAAGGCTAAGCCACAAAATTAAACTAGAGAACACAGAAATTACTATAGCAGCCTCTAAAAGTCCTTTAAAAATATTATATATATATTCATTATTCAATACTGCATAATTTTACTCCTTATATGATCTCATAAAAAGAAAACCCTCATTATTCTGCAACAAAATAAACCCCATTTGGAGTGAGCACAAGGATAAAACAAAGAGTTCACAGTTTAGTTGAGGAAATATTTCCTAAAATGCTAAAAGACTGAAGTGACAAACCAAAGATAGCCTCTCCTTAATTTATGCACTTTCACATCCTCATTTAATACATAGCACAGTTCTACCACACTAAGGTTTATGGTGCTTTGATTACTTTTTTTTTGTATTAATTAGGAAGAATTACCAGATTAAGATCTATTGCTCCACAAACCATGATAACATTTCCTACAACATTTAATTATGCTCTAAATACCTGTGAAATCACTCCTTAAACAAAAATGCTTGAATCAACATAATCAGCTTATTAAGGACAAACCAACACCTGCAAACATAGCATTCTAATAAGACAAAGACATTTAATTAGCAAATCTCACAGGAAGAATAGGATGGCTTTTACCCACTTGCTCTGTGTGTTTTCATCAAAAGAGACAATACCAACAGTAATACAGAGGAAATACAACACAAAAAAGACAGCATTCTCCAAGTGCCACTTCAAGCTGCCAATAAGAACCTTTTTGTTACACCAGCAAGAGAAAGCATGGGATCAAAGAACTCTCCCAACTTCACATTTTCAAAACTAAAAGAAAGAAATCATTCAAGATCTCCACCATATATATTTTTTTAACTGCTGCTGTGTGAAGAAGCTTGTATTTCATTCAACTCATAACAATAACATGCAAACACTTCATGAGGAAGTGCTCAACTCTTACTCAAGCATAGCTGTTCACTTATTTGTCTAGTAAAAACATACCTTCATGGCTTAAACTGTTTATTTTTAAGTGGAAGCATGTTCTGGATCACTTAAAGTGAATTGTAATAATAAAATGAAGCATTAAGTCTAAACAAATAAACACCAAAATCTTAACTGCAGATGAGGACAAACATCCAAACATCTTTTACTGCTGCTAGTGTCTTTTATGGAAATGCTGAAAACAAATCAGTTCCTGGAGTACACTTCCAGTGGAGCACAACCTCAATCACCTTAAGGGATTTAAAGCAAAAAAGCAAACCAACAAACAACTCAAACAGAGACCAAAAACTGTCTAAGTAAGAAAGGAAGTACATAAATGACAACTGAATCTTGTTCTTCCCTTGATCACATTTCATCACAACATCGAAAACTAGATTCTGGAACACTTTGTGTTAATTTCTTATTCTGGTTTTACATATAAACCTTAGGGAAAGGACACATTGAGATATTTCTATTAAAGGATGCAGAATTCAAATGCATCTGCTACCTAAGGCTGTCTACATCTACTCCTGTGACCTGTGCTACACACACAGCAGCTTCCCACACTCAAAACCAGGTTAGCTACCCACCCCTACCATGGGAGAGAACCTGAGCTTGCCATATGTTGTTTCTTTGTGTTCAGACAGAGAGAGAAACAAAAATGAAAGTATTCTGCAAGGATATGAACCATAATCTTTAACATACCCACCTCATACATCCTGCTGCTGCTATGGACAAGAAAACATTGCATCCATCTTAATTCCTATTTCAAGGAGAAAAAACCCAACAATATATCAGGAAATGGATTTAGCACAGGACAGAAAACAATATTAAATAAACAAGAGGCAGATATTTTAGAAAGTGGTAAATAAAAAAGAATTCTACTAAAAGAAGTTTAAACTCAACACAATAACATCTCTTCTAAGGCTGACAATACATGAACAGTGCTTCAGATGAGCAATATTTATTCAAATACTTAGTACTGCAATTTCTATAACTGATAAAGTTCAATCATTGCTGATTTGAACATCTACTTTTAAAACTCCAAGTTTCTATAATTGTAACTACAGTTATCTTTTCAGCCAACTTCAGACCAAAGTTGTATCTTCCTCATTGGACCATTTCACTCTGATCTGACAGCCTCTACCTCATTAGGTGCCAATAAAGACATGAAAGCATCACTAGACATAAAAAGACATTAGATCACTTCCATAAATAACCTCTTACCTTTGCATTTAAAGATCCATGAAGCACTCCAACTCCAAGATGAAGAACATTCCTTCCATTTCATGGAATATAATCATTGAATCTGTACAGCAAAAACCTATGTATGACAATCATTATATATATCTAAAGCTCCAGGGATACCTCATCGTGTGCTGTCACTGTCACTGCTAGTTCTGAGAGTCTCAAAAATGGGATGTAGGGGGTATGGAGGAAACTAATATTTCCTTCCTGAATGCTTTGAAAAACAAATTACAAAATCTGAATTACTCCCCAATCTGCTATTTTAACAGCCTGCCCAAAAGTTAAAAGCATTTGAACCACACCATAGTGCTGGTTTTCTCCTGATCCTACAGTTATCATTACCCAAGGATATTTTTTAATTAAACACTAGATCAGATCATCACAAAAAGTATTTAAACATATACCACAACTGTCATAAGCTTTTTTCCTTTCTGATTTGACAAAAATGGAAAAAAATCCTATACCTCTAGCTACCGAAGCTGAAAAAAAAAAGATGCACTCATGCCAGAAACATGTCTTTTGCTTCACATAAAAATAACTTACAAAAAACATTAACTTAAACTAGTACTAACAATAATTGCCTACAATTGGGTTAGAAAAGAAAAAGAGCTCAGCATTTTGGTTGCTGAGTGCCCCTGTGAAAAAGCAAAATCTGCACATGGAAACTACTGCAATCCACAGGAGCTGTGCATTTACCTTATTCTACTCTTTCCTTTTTATTACAGAATAATAATATGAAAGACCATTTTTTTTTAATTACAGAATAATATGAAAGATCATTTTTAATGCTATATTACAGGCTCAAATAAATCAGTACAAGGAAATGCAAGACAATAATTTCTAAAGCCAGTCAGCTAAACTACACAGCATTTTAAGTGCCAAACTGTTGACTTGAGACACACACATAGACCTTAAAAAGCTTCCACAAGATAGTTAGCATGTAGAAAAAGGACCTTAGCACAAGGCAGCACAAACTGAAGGGCAAAAGACTGCCAAGGAAAGGTATGATGTATCATATCCATTTTAATCCAGGCAGAGAACTAGGTAAGTCTTTTAATAAAGCATGACTTTCGGACAAAATAAATGGAACCAGGCCTATCTCTGACACAGCTGGAAATCTGCCACACTGCAGACATCACTGCAGTCTTGCCAAAACTCTCTTGTGCTGCTTTCAAATGCTTCCCTCCTTTTTTTGCCAGTGCCAGCCATATTAGATCACTCAGAACTTAAGACATATTCTTTATTTCATTATTACCAACACATAAAGTTCTAATGGATTCATCAGCCAGCAGGCCTCAGCACTAGTTATGCACAAACACTACATCCATTTATTGCATTCATTTCTGCAGGTAGAGAACAGATGAAAACCTTTTGGCTCTCAGGTTCCTTCCAAAACTTAAGGAATCTGAGAGGGCTGCAGAATATTTGTACTTCTATGGAAGCAGCAGCAAGGTTTCTGAAACAACACTCAGCTGTAAGAGGCAAGAGCTCCGCACGCAACTCTGACTCCCACCGGCAGGAGATTTCATGCCATCCACGTCTCAGCACCACAAAACCTGAGGGCATCTACTGCCACCCCTCACAGACGCAACACTTGATGGCCACGTGTACTGAAAGAAGAAGTGTAAGGGAACTGTTGAAGTAACTTTCGTGACTTGCAGAAACGAGTAACAGAAAGCCTTTCCGCAGATCTTTTATTGTATCATACCCGGTAACTGCAGCCTCACCCTCTCCCTTACTCTGCGAGGTGGGCACTGACACCACCCATAGCAGGAGTCTCGGCTGGCTGCGTTAGCCGTGTGCTCACACAGCGCCCGGCTGCTAACCCTGCGGCCCCCCAGGCCCAGCTCCACGGCCACCCCGCAGGCCGCGCACCGCCGCTCCCTGGCTTTAGCGGTGAGAGGCAGGCAGGCCCCGCATGCCCCTCGGCGGCCCGCGGGCGCGCTGACAGCCGGCAGCCCACTACAGGGGCCGAGCCTCTCCTCCGCCGGCCGGAAGCACGGCTGAACTGTGGGGCTCAGGACCCCTTTTCCCGTGACTGGGCGAATCGAGGGTGTCAGCAGCGCGGCAGGGCTGCCGGCTAGGGAACCCTGCAGGTTCGCCAGGGGCCGGCCCGCGGAAGGCGCCCACCTCCGCACNTCAGCGGGGCAGCCTCGCAGCCCCACGCCGCCGCCCAGCTCCACGGCCCGGAGGGGAGGGAGGGAGCGAGCGGGTGCAGCCGCGCCCCACGCCGTCCCCGGCGCCGCCCGCCCGGGCCCCGGCCCCCACCGCCGCGGGGGGAAGGGAACTTACACACGCGCCCCTCTGCGCGCCTGCGTCACGCCTCCGATACGTCACAGCGACGGCGCAGTGTGGCGTCACAGGCCGCGGGAGGGACTTAGCCCCTCAGTGCCCGCCTGGCGCGCAGGCGCAGTGCTGGCTCCGGGCTAGGGCTGTTGGCGGGAAAGCCGTGGCAGCTATTACAGGGTGGGGAGGGGCCAAACAATAAAAAGAGGTTTAAGTTCTTCTTGAACTCAGATTTCATGAAAATATAAGCGAATTGGAATTATTTTGAACATAGCCAGAGTGTTTTGTGGCAGATGAGCTGTGAGATGATAAAGCAGGCAGGCTGGCTCAAAGCCAGGTCTGAATCAGGCATTCCAGGTACATTTAGGACACGGTGCTGCCCTTCAGCCACCTGTTCCACTTGCAGGGTCTGTGTCTGAAATAACTGTTCCCGTGCTCAGAAGACATCATTTAGAAGCCATTTAACATTTCAGCAGGAACTGAAGTTAAAAATAAACATTCTTTACCTTTTCATGCCTACTAAAGCTGAAGTGTTTTGCAGTGTAGAACTGATGAAGTACAACTCATTTGGAGGTGAATCCTTCAAGTGGTCTGAAATCATTAGCATTCCTTTTGAAGTCATCCAACTCTTAACTGTTACTTAAGCATAAAAAAAATCACTATATTCAGTATGTGTACAGTGGTTTGGAACTGCAGATGAGGTATAATTAGCATAGGATGGTTCTTGATGTATTGCATGCCACGTGGAGAGACACAACAGATTAATTCTGATGTGCAAATGTGTTTGTGCTTTTACCAGCTATTAATTTTCATTTAAAAACATAAAATACTGTGATGGGTTTATCTGTTGCTGATGAAAAAGGAAAGAAATTTGATGACAGTATAAACTTCCATTATAGACTGTTTTCAGTATTCACAGAGAAGTTCATTTATTTTCAACAGAAATACTCTAGATTCATTTTCCTCAAAAACTGTAGAAACTTTGTAGCAGCAGTAATTTAAGTCAATCTGGAATAGCAAGTTTTAAGACAATACTGGGAAAAAAAGATTCATTGTAACTTGTTGTAGATAATATTTATTGTGGAGCAGCACCTCAGCATCCTAGGTTATGATATTCTGAAGCACTGTTTCTTGCATATTTTATTGAAAAGTGTATCAGTGATCTCAATTCTATTTTAGAGGCTTTTGTGAATGAGTTCTTAAAAGCAAAATGATGGAATGAGTTTATACTTAGAATTGAAAGTAAACAGAACTTAGTAATAAATGAGCCATCAATACAATAAAGAAAGCTATGATACCTGCTGAAGAAATGACTTTATCTTTCACAGCCTTCAATGGGCAAAGAAATACTGTTTTAAAGATTGCTTGGGCAATGATTTAGATTAAATATTATCTGGAGAACATTCTTCCTCCATCATCTGCAGACTGTAAGAATGGTAGGGGGCTATCACAGAGAATAAGCTGAAAAGTATACCTATGTGATTGAGGATTTGATGATGTACAGCATTAACATGCACCACTTAAAATGAGTATTAGTAGTTGAAGGTAATAAACTGGCTAAAAACATTTCAGAGTATTAAATCTCCCATTAATTTTTTTTCATATTTAGTGCTGTAGTATATTTTCAGAGTGAAATCAATAGAGATGTTTGCAGAGTGATGCTTCTGCCATCCATCAGCACAAGTGGAAATGCCAATGCACTGTGATAAAGGAATGAACCACTGTCTTCTGCAGTGCTTTGAACTGAAGCCTTTCTGGGGAGAGCAGCTTGAACAGACAACATCTGTGATCCTTCCCTCCCTCTCATCAGCCATCAAGTTTTAGAGCATTAATTGTTAGTCTGCTCTTCTCTCTTTCACTTTAGTGTACAGAGAGGAATTCTATATTGTAAATTCCACTTAGAGAAAATCCACCAGTTAGGTACCAGAATGGTTGAAGTTAGTTTTAGTTTAGATGGTTAAGTTTAGAGTACTCCAGCAGCTCTGGAGAATACTATGATTTTTTGAAGATTATTAAGGTGTTTAAATTCACTGCACTAGAGCACAAACTCAGAGTTGAGGAACTTGGACAACACTAAACACAAGCTTTGAAAAGCCTCTAAATACCAGACTTGCCTTGCTCCCCACAGATTAGTTCTCCTGCTCTCTATTTGTACCTCTTAAATATATAAGACAGTTAGGTTTTAATGCCTGCACCTCAGCTCCCCTGGTTTTGAGACAGCAGTGATAGTTCTGACTTAAATATTGTGAAGATACATTAATAAATATGAGGAGAACTCTTTGAAGTTGAAAAATATAATGAGGTTTAAGTATATTCCTTTTTGTCATCATTAATCTGTCAAACACTTAAATGCTGAAACACTGCTCTTTGGGAAAAAAAAAGGAGCAGAAATGCCAGTTAAGATAATAAAGAAGGCAAGATCCAGATCAACTAAGCTGAACAAGCAAGTCAAATAAATATGGGAGGGGAAATCCCAGGAACAGAGGAGATCTAAAACGAAACAAATGCTGCCAGCAATTGGAAGGGCAGTAGGTTTGTTCCTAAGGAACATCTTTGCATAAAATTCAGAGTGAATGGGTGTTAAGACAATGTGTTAGAGAAGTTTGGGCAGCAATTTATCTCCTCAAATGGGTCAGTGGTGCCCAGTAAGTTCCTGTTTCTTCTCTAACTGTAAGAGAAGCCTACAGCAACTACCTCAGAGAGATGAATTCCAGCGCCTTAGAGTTCAGGTGCCTCCACGTGTTAACTAATGGCCAAACAGAGGTTTTAAGGCAACAATTTTGATCTTAAAACTGACTGCACAAGAAGACTGAGACTGGACAGAGGTCCACAAGTGAAGCAGATGGTAAGGCTTCAGCCTGCTGAAGTGGGAGAAGATAGACTTGCAGGATTAGGTAGAAGGAGGAAGGATCAAATTTCAGAGCAACAATCAGAACAGCACACGAGAAAAACTCACATCCCAAAACCTGGAATGGATCCAAGATGCTTAATTTCCATATTTCACCTAACAACACCATGTATTTGCAGATTAAAAGTCTAAACTATGTGACTCATTTGCACAGAAGCTGAGAATCCATCACTGCTAGTGGTCAGCCCTGCAGCCAAACAACAGAGGTCTGTGTGGTGGATCACCTACCTCGCTCTAAAAAGAAGGCAAATTGGGAATTGCTCACTTAATCAACCTTTTGTTCTGGTTTGTTGGGGGTTTTTTTTGTGAGGTAGATACACATACCTAAGAACTGTATCATCTAAGAACTGTATCATGCTGCAGAAGTGAATCAAAGGCAGAATAATGCTGGTTGGCATTTCCTACCTTCTCAGGATGTGAGTTCTCAACCTCCTAATGTACTTTCAGCATAGCTTTTGTGCTGTGATATGTGGAAGGCAGAATTTATATCCCTTATTATTGCTTCATGGAAAAGAGTAGGAGCATATTTTAAGTATTTATTACCCTTCTTTTGAGGTGACACTTTCAAAAGCTCCTAAGAAATCATAAAGTAGGAAAAATCCCTCTTTGAACTGATTTTGTACCTGCTTAGGATGACTGATTTTTTCCAAAGACAGCAACAGATTTCACCAACCTGAAAGGCTTGACTGGTGATGCCAAATAAAAACCAAGCTGCTTGTTCTAAAGTTTTCATTTTATGCCCAACAAGTTAATCTCTGTCCTTCAAGGTAATAAAATACTGTGACAAGCCAAGAACACATAGTTCTTGTCTCTTTTCTTGTTTTTCTTCATGAGAAGCCAAGGAAACCCACATGACTGAGAGGAAACCTCCAGGCTTGCAAGCAGGAAGATACAAACTCACTTCTCTCAGCATCATGAAATCTTATTTACTACTGCTGTGGTCTAAAATACCTCTACAAAGAACCATAGCAATGGGGAAGGGAAAAAAAAGGCAGAAGTTTTTTGTAATGGCAAGTATATATGAGTATATAAATGAAATTATTTTTTAAATGGGAGGATAGAAACAAATGAAATTAGACTTAAACATAGGGGGGAAACAAGCTTTTGTGAACAGCATAAAGAAGGGAAACTGAAAGTAAGCACAAGATTAAGTGGGATGGACAGAAATGAATGAATCAGAGATAGTGAGGAGACTACTTAGTGTTCATTTAAAAAGAGATTTCCATAAAGGTTGGACAACCGAGAAGTAACAAAAGGTTGATAAAAATAGCTGTTCCTAAAAAGCAGTTAAGGAAACATTTGAAAGATGTGCAGGGTTGTATGTCCCTCAGCCAGCCCAGCTGCTACATACACATCCTAGGGGATAAAAGGAATTTGCTCCCGTACTTCCTGTAGCACTCTCAAGGAAGCCTGAACAAAGGGACAAATAGTAGAGGGCAGAAAATAATCATATATAGCCTCTTTTTCTAAAGAAAGCATAGAATGTCCTTTGCAATTGCAATTCAGGAGAGAATACTTGAACACTATACTTGGGTAGCAATTGAGGATGCTGTGCTTCAGAGACTGAAGGATTCAGTTGTTAATGTGTAGAATTTTGAGTTAGGTCATGAAATTGTTACTCTGATGAGAGAGAGAGATGATTCCTAAAAACCAGCCTTTGAGTGAAGGTTACAGCTCACAGAGAGACCTTGCAAGGCAGTGACTACCCTGCACAGAGAGCTCTCCATCTCACACTTGATAATGTGTGGCAAGGATGTGCTCCTAGTTCTAGATGGTTTGTTAAAATCTTCATTTGTCTGGGTTTTGGCAATATATCTGTGTTGTAATGCAAGGAAGTAACTCTCTGCATTTCTATTTCATGATGCAGAAGACTTGCTCTTTGGGTTTTCACTTCTTGCAGGTGGTTATCCCAGGATATAGATGGCACAGGATGTGCTGGAAGTGGCAAAGGTTGCATACATTCAGAGCTGCAGAGCTGAGGGTGAGACAATTGCTCTTGAATCACAAGATAGACCAATGGTTTTAATGCAAATTGCAATCTCTGGTGTTGCTTCTGGACTTGTTTTATATCATCCTATGAGTTTCTGCAAAATGTATGGGAACTGGAGATGTAGGAGTCTGGACTGTGAGGAATTTTCTTCATTTTCACCTCAAGAAATTTGAAATAGTTCTTGAATACCTCTTAAGGAAGTTTCCTTTTTTTTGGATTTTAACGAAATAATTCAAATACTTTCTCTGTATGATACCCAGAAAAGTATATTCTCCTTTTGTGGTTAAGCACTGAGGTGAGGAAGCCTTAATGTTACTGCAAGGTTTCTAGGAGGACCTCATCCAATCTGTTCTGCCCAGACTGTTGAAGAAGATGCAAGCTCCTATTAGAGGCAAAGCAGCTAGGGAAAGGATCCTGCTATGGAAAAGCTGTCACCAAGCTCTTGGCAGTCTTCTCTGGAAACTTTGGGCTTTTTTTCTTGTCTGCTCTATAGAATAGATATTTAAAGTTGTGTTTGTTGTTGTTTTCTTTTACCATTCCTGGCAATCTGTAATATCTTGTTTTCAGTGTGCTTCACTGCAGAAGAGAGTTATAAATACATCTACATTTATTTGGTTGACTCCTGTGTTTATACAGCTTCCACTGAAGGGAGGTCACTGAACTAGAGGAGGGACTCTCCCTCTGACTGCTTCTCAAACCCCTGCAGCATCACACTGTCATTCTTGGCACGTGAAGCATGACCTCTTGTCCCACAGTGGCCAGGTACATTACCAAGAGGCTTTATCAGAGTCACTTACTCCACATTTAATTAGTAATATTTTTATCTACATGGCACTTCTATATTTTGTTACCATGAATAACTCTGTGGCCTTCAGGTAGGGGATGAGATGATAGAGAGCAGCCCTGCAGAAAAGGCCTTGGGGTGCTGGTGGCTGAGAAGCTGGCCATGAGCAACCAGTGCACGCTGGCAGCCCAGAAGCACAATGGCATCCTGGGCTGCAGCAAGAGAAGCGTGGCCAGCAGAGCCAGAGAGGTGATTCTGCCACTGCACTCTGCTCTGCTCACACCTCCTCTGCAATACTGGGTCCAGTTCTGGAGCCCTCAACACAGAAAGGACATGGAGCTGATGGAGCAGGTGCAGAGGAGGCCACGAGAATGCTCAGGGGCTGCAACACCTCTGCTCTGAGGACNTAAAAAAAAAAAGAGAATTATATTTGAATTTTATATACTCCTATCCCCAACTGTGTTAAAAAGTCATGGGAACTAGCTTTGGACACTATGAAGTATCACGAACTGAAACCTCATCACACTGACACACCAACAGCTAAGTTTAGAGTCAACTTCTGGATGCAATCAAGTGACCCATGGCCTTGGCAAGGATCTAACTTCAAGTCTCAATGGGAAATAATTTTTGGCTCTAAGTTTAAGGAAAGGCCAAAGGAATTGAGCCCTGCAAGTCCTGCAGTTAAAACTCAGAAATCTCATTTTGATTTGAAGAGTGAGCTTCTCTGTTGCTAGCAGGTACGTGTGTAAGAATTAGTGAGGCACAGAGCTGCTGTTTTGCCTTTAATGTGGAAAAATCAATCACTCTTTGTAAATGGCAGAATTCAGATAAAACCTGCAGTGCCTCAGTGGTTGTGAAAAGGCTCCTTTCCCAAGACTTTGATACATGGAGGAAGTTAAACAGAACTTTAACCTTTTTTTTGTGAGCACATTTGAAGTGACTGAGGAGCTGATTTTCATCTTCATTAAAGCTTCTGCATTAAGCTTAAAGAACCTTAAATGGGCATAAGCTGTAATTAGACCCAAGTCCCCTGTCTCTCCTAGTTTAAGGTATGTAACAACTCTGAATCTTTAATGTCTATAGATGCAGCTCCAGGGAAGAACCTCTGACGTCCAGATAGTCAGCTCTGGGGAATAGTGACAGCCTGGCAACAGCCCAGAAATATGATTAAACAAAAGTCTGTCCTCTGAAGACCCCAGAAAATCAGGGTGGTTTTTTTTAGTCTTTATACTTGTTCTTTTCAGGACAAATATAATACAAATATATGAAACCAACTGCTCTAATTTTTAACCAATGTTTAAAAAGCCTAGTCATTTTCCTAGTTTATTATCTGATTGTTTTACATAGTTGACAGATTTATTTATTCCTCATATGCACTATTTGTGCATAGGTAGGGTAAAAAGGTGCTAATGAATAAGGTCTACTGAGAAAAAGCTTTGAGCTGCACTTGAAAGGAGCAAAGCCATTTCAGGTGTATGTGAAAATAATCCAATACTCACACAGTACATAGAATCATNAGTGAGGAGCTCAAAACTGGATGCAGTACTGGAGGTGAGGCCTCCCCAAAGCTGAGCAAAGGGGCAGGATCAGCTCCCTGCTCCTGCTGCCAACACTGTTCCTGCTCCAGGCCAGGATGCCATTGGCCTTCTTGTCCCCCTGGGCACACTGCTGGCTCCTGTTCAGCTGTCACTCAGCACCCCTAGGTCCCTGTGTGCCTGGCAGCTCTGCAGCCACTGCTCCCCAAGCCTAGAGCACTGCTGGGGGTTGCTATGGCCAAGGGGCAGCACCTGGCATTTGGCCTTAGTGAACTTCATGGCATTGGCCTTGGCCCAGTGATCCAGCCTATCCAGATCCCTCTGGAAAGCCTCCCTGCCCTCAAGCAGATCCACACTGCCACTCAGCTTGCTGTCATCTGCAAACTTGCTAAGGGTGCACTCCATCCCCTGGGCCAAATCATTGATGAAAATGTTACATTGTGATCCTCAAAGAGGAAAGTTACACAGACACAAAACCTGATTTTAGCTTTAGAATCATAAATGGTATGTTCTTAAAAGGATAGCATTACTCAATAAAAGAAGCTGTTCCAATGAAGTTCCTGAACCATGATTTCCTATCCATTTCTCCAGCTCAGTCTCAGTCAGGACCATCCTGGTGCTCCTGGTTTTGCAAGGGGCACCAGTACTACAGGTAGCATGCTCTGAGCTTGCTGGCTCAGCAGACAGCCACTGCCACCTTATACATGCCACAGTTTCTGTCCAATAACTCCTCACAACATCTCTAGTTTAACTCACTGTTCTCCCCTACCTCTTTATTACCACAAACCCAGCAACAACATCATTTTCTTCGAGACTTTACCTCTTTCAGATGTTGATGATGTTTCTTGGTGGATTCCTATGTTACTACCATAACTGGCAGGCAGAGGGGAAAAAAAACCAACAACAAAAATCAACAATAAAAAAACCAGAAACTCAGAAGAAAAGCAATATTGCAAATGTCTCATTTCCTTAAGCAGCCAGGTTAAGAACAGAAGCTTACAAGGCCTGTGACAGTCCAGCTCTTGGCCATGAGCTGTCTAGCAGCAAGAGGAAGGAAAAGAGCAGTAATACTGAGCTGTGATTCTCCAGTGCAAATCCTGTGCCAAAACATCTGTGTCCTGAATAGAAAGAAATGGAACCATTTTGGTCATTTGCCTCCTGGGTTAAGGCAAAATTTGTCACAAGAAGGATGCAGGATATCCTAGGGAATTCCTACCAACTATAGTCCAGAGAGTAACAAGAACACAAATGGAGATTTAATAGACTCACTGAATTTCTCATCAGATGTAGGAGAGAAGAAAGGAAATGCCTGGTCTCAGGAACCTCATGGTATCTCTGGTACAGATCCTGGACATTATGTGGTTGATGCACCCAAGGTGTGAGAAGGATCCACTCAGTTTCAAAGCTACTGAGGACTTGCTGGGACTTGAAGTCTCCCATTGGTGCTTCTTCCCAAGCCAGGTTCCAGAGCAGCAGGGCCAGCTGGGAAAAAAGTGAGAAGGATGCTTCTGTTTAGCACAAGCAACCTAGCTAAGAGTTCCAGCTCTTAGAGTAAAGCTAAAAAAGGGTGTTAGTCTAATAAAATGCATACTGTACATTATATATGTAATACATAATATTATATAATATTCTACTAGTAATAATATGTACATATATATAATTTTAATATAATATATAAAAAATTAAGTATTTAATATAATATATATTATATGCTATATTATAATAAATATATTTATATACAATATATTATATTTTCTATTTTATATATAAAATATATATTATGTTATTATATATTTTATATATATATTTTTATATATACTTATATAGCTATAGTTATATAGTTATATATGGCACTGTATAGTTATATACATTAAGCATATTCTTATATATGCTTAATGGACAAGTAGCAGGAGGATGAAGACCTGAGCTCTTGTTCTGGACTCATTGCACATGATACAAGATATGCTTGTGGACTCAGCCAGCTTGCAAGGCTCCTGGGATAGGTGGTGAAACAAAACTCAGATGACTGGGGAATCATAAGAGATTGCCACACTAACAGAGACATTTCCTAGAAATCTGTGTCCTAAAAGTCACCTGAGAGTTGCAGCAGCAGAGCAGCAGTGGGAAAGTTGTCCCCAGTGCAGAAGAAGTAGCTTGCTTTTAGTCTTAGGGGAGCAGCCTTCCCCCACTTACTGCCCGCTAGCAGATAACCAGGCTAGGGCTGGCAGATCAGCTTCTGGGCTTGTTGCCAGAGAAGATTGAGATGTTTCTTTGAGCAGTGCCGTTCTACCAGGTGTATACACAGGAGGAACTGGCTTCTCTTCAGAAAGCAGAGGGGAGATATTTGTGTCCACTGATTTTTTTGGGGGAGCACCTTTTCTGCTTCGTTTGCTCTGACAGTGCTTTCTGGATGTTCCTATTTAGTGACTCCTAGTTCAGAAAACTCTATGGAGAGTCTGGCGAAATAAACACTTGAAGAAAAGTCCAAAGCTCAGTGTTTCTAGAGCCATTGTGCTGTCTACTCTTTTCTATGGTTCCCAATCATGGCTCATCTATCGCCACCACCTACGACTCTTGGAGTGCTTCCAGCAGCGCTGTCTCCGGACAATCCTAACCATCCATTGGACAGATGCTGGGACTAATCCATCTGTCGCACTTGCAGAGGGAAGCCTTTGAGGTCAAGCATTTCCAGTGTCTGCCTGTCTGGCATACCCAAAACTATAGATTTGATAATACGCTTTTCATGTTGNAGGTGGTTGAGTTCCCATCCCTGGAGGCATTGCAGGTGAGGCTTGCCAGGGCTCTGGGCAAGCTGCTCTAGTTGGGGATGTCCCTGGCCACTGCAGGGGGGTTGGACTAGATGAGCTCCAGAGGTCCCTTCCAACCCAAACCATTCTAGGATTCTATAAGCAGGCCACTGTGTGTAAGGAGGTCCTCTAATTTTGTTCTTCGGTGCTGTTGTATCCAAGCTAGTGGCAAAACACAGAGGAGTAGAACTAAGCTGGATATCCCTACCTTTAGCTCATTAAAGCTGTAGTGTAGCTAGGCCTTGCAGAGCATGGAAGGGACTTCAGCATCTCCTCTTCTTTCATCTCATTTTGTGCAGCTGTCCTCACCACCTCTTTTTTCTTCTTTTTGAGATTAATACAAGCAAAAATATGTGCATATAATCCATAAGGTTATTTTATATAACTCAAGATTAACCTGCTATTTATATACATTATAGAAGCACAAGGAGAGTTTTCTAACAGAAGATTTAAAATGACATCTGAAAAGCTACTTTGAGGAGAAATACACATTTTCCAAGATGTGAAAGCACTGTCTGCTGAGGAGCAGAGCTCTAAGCAATGTATGTCATTTTCTCCCAGACTCCTTTCCTATTGTACTCCCTCCTCTGCCTTTCTTGATGCTACTGCACTAAAAACCCCCCAGTGCTCTAGGGTAGCCCTGGGAGCCACAGCTTCTACCAACCTCTTCCTTCCTTATTCTTAGTAGCAGAAGCTACTGCCAAGTTACTTTGCAATCAAGAGAAGAAGTTTGTACAATGCCCCAACTCTGCAGCTTTCAACTGTTCTTCGTTTTTCCAGATTAGTGCCTTAATTGAGTCCAAATGGTTTTCATTTTCTCCCTTATGGTCCCTGCTCTGAAACCTGATGCTGGCCATGGCCACTGTCCTCTTGTGACCTTTTCTCTTCCTGTTTCTGCTGCTGACTGCCTCTGAAATGGTGAGCAATTGGAGAAGGGTGACTGGTGGCTGCACACTTGCCCAGTCTCCACACACACCTGCAGGGCTCTTCTCTGGCTTACTGAAGCCAGAACCACTCAGGAATCTACTTGGCTTTTTTTTTTTCCTCTCTCTGCAAGACAGAAGAGGACAAATTTTTAGCAGCTCATACCATCCACCTGAGTCACTCTCAGTATAAACTTTTCATACAGAGCAGGAATAATTCATCACATCACATAAAATGTATAAAGCAGCTTTCTTCAGCCTGGCCATTGATTTCAAGGCAATTATTTCTGGGCAGTTAGCTTACAAATTGGGGCTGTAATTTCACACAAATTATTTTAACAAATCACGTGGATACCCAGTTGGGCTGGAAGAGAGCTCCAAAGGTTTAAGGAAAGATTTCAGTCAAACAGAAGAGCAGAAGTTTTAACTGATCTAAAGTTAACTTGTAATGATGAAAGGCAAATTTTGCCAACACAGTAAGTCAAGAGAACTGCACTGAAGGCAACAGAGAAAAATCAAATCAGCAAAAAATCTGGCCCAGGAACTTTAGGAAAGAACAAGTAAAGGAAATAAAAAAGGCCTTGATGCTTTTCTTATGGCATGAGCAGCCCCAGTTACTGGAACTGCACTGATGTAAAATTGGTTTATGTAGAAAAAAAATGAAATTCTATGTCAATTGGACTTGCATGACTGATGGTAAAGATAAAAATGAAGCATGAAAACCATAGTCAGTGGAGAAACTGTCACAATGTGGAAAAGATGGCAGTAGTCTCTTGAAGAGCATTTGTATGACAGTACAAATAAGTTATTTTTTATATCTGCAGGCAATAAAAGAGCTTGGAACACTTATGTTTTATCTTAATACAAACAAATGGTGTGTCTGCTCTCCAATAAAACTTTGTATCACTAAGCTCATGTCTCTGTAGGAGAATTTGCAGAAATCCTGAAGGTGTGTCCATAACAATTGCAAGCACCAGAAGATGAATGATGTCCAGGAAAGGTAATTGTTTATTTTTGTCAGTGCAGGGCTTGTTCTCTGCTCCTCTCAGGGACACAGCTGTGCAGACAGCATGCACTGAGGGAAATGAGCACCCCTTCCTTTCTGACACCTTCACAATTATTAGAGTGAAATTTATACTTTGCTAAGTGAAACGTTTCAATTTAATCAAACTCTGCTGTCATGACTATACTTACATTAAGAGTTTAAAAGGCCTACTTTGCCCTCTGCTAATCCCTCACATATGAGGTTTTCCTGGTGAAGTTGTCTCCTGTGTGAGTAATCAAGTACACATGAGCTCTGCTGCTAGGGAAATTGAACACAAGTCCAAATCCCTAGGAACGAATTGCTAAGAAGAGTGAGGCTCAGGCAAGGAGGAGAAGCTGGCCTCAGACACCAGGTCCTCACGGTTTTCTTTCTTACCTTCTTGTCTTGAACAAAATCTGTCTCTGTAGAACCATGAATTCACATTCTAGCCATGGGCTTCCTTGTTTGATGGTTTGGAATCCTCACAGTCAAAGCCCTCATATTCCTTTCTTCTTTTACCTGCTTAGGGATTGTCACTTCCTCAACTTTCTAGACATCCCAAAGAATATACCCTTGAATCATAGAATCCTAGAATGGTTTGGGTTGGAAGGGAGCTCTGGAGCTCATCTAGTCCAACCCCCCTGCAGTGGGCAAGGACATCCCCAACTACATCAGCTTGCCCAGAGCCCTGGCAAGCCTCACCTGCAATGCCTCCAGGGATGGGAACTCAACCACCTCCCTGGGCAACCTGGGCCAGTGTTCCACCACCCTCTCAGTGAGGAACTTCTTTCTAATATCCAGTCTAAATCTACTCTTCTCCAATTTAAAACCATTGCCCCTTGTCCTTTCACTGCAGGCCTTTGCAAACAGGCCCTCTGCAGCCTGCTTGGAAGTTCCCTTTAGGTCCTGGAAGGTCACTAGTTGATCCCCTGAAGNTCAGCCCATGAACATCTGTACCCTTGAATGCACAGCAGTCTAACCTTGCCAGTCCTTCCTGAGCAAGCTAATGCTTGCTTTATTAATAGCCACCTCAGCATGGTTTGTGAGCCTGCTGGTGAAATCAGTACCCCTTAATGGGTTAAAAAATAATCTTAGTGCCATTAAGGAGATGCATTTGTTGGGATGTCCAAGGACTTCAAAACCTCAACAAGAATCAGGGAAGTCTTCTGGGGGAAAAAAGAACTCTCAGAAGCACAGAAGAGAGCACAGAGAGTGCAGCATGACAACCATTCACACCACTCACCTTGAGGCAGGAGCTAAAATGGGACTGGGTAAGTGCTCTGAGAGCTCTGAGAGAACAGGAGTGGCTGAGCTTATTGGACACTGCAGCAGCAAAGACAGAAGCAGTCGCTTCTACAGAGAGAAACCAAAATATGAAAGAAGTGTATTAAGACAGGACTGTTTTCCACTACCTACAAGGAGAGAAATCTTTAGAGACATGGCTTGTGCCCAATATTTTCCTCTGCTTGAGGCATCAGCAGGATCCTGGCAGATGTCCTTAGGAAAGCAAAGTCCATGTTTGTGCACATTGTGCATCTCCTCTGGGAGACAGTCTTTCTGCACAAGGCTGTTGGGGTTGTGTTTGGCACTCACAGTATTTCACAGGGAAATACAGGACAAAGCAATGGTGGTGGTGAGTATGAAAGTACTAGTTGGTGTTTTTACCTGGGGAAAACAGTAGAAGAGCATGACCAGAAGCTAAAAATATCCAGAGCTTTACCTAAACACCAACAGTAAATAGTGTTTAGCAGAAATAACCTATCTGGGAGAAAGCTTAGGCTACTCTAAGGTCATCCCCAACGNCAGAAATAACCTATCTGGGAGAAAGCTTAGGCAGGATGCAGATAGGCTACTCTAAGGTCATCCCCAACATATTTGCTTCAGTAGGCAAGAAAGGTAAAGACTTCATCCCCTGAGCCCTCCAACCTCAAAACATGCAGGGTGCTCCTGGACAGAGATGTCCTATGACTGTGGCCACAGAGACTCCCAGGACGTAGCCCATGGAGGTTTCTCAGGAGCTGTGGCAGCTTGCAGAGCAGTTAGGGATGGTTAGGCAGTGCTTTTGGTTGGAGCACACTTCTGCTCTTCTACTCCAGCATATGCAAACCAGAGACCAGCAACTTACATCTGATGTAGAAGCAATGTGAGTGCACTGATACAGAGAAATCAGCCTGAAATCATGGATGAAAAATCACTATGCTCTGCAGAAAGCTAAGGCTGTGTTGGCTAACCATAAGCCATTATCTCTGAGGACCTAATAAACTTTCTATAAGGATTTGAAACTTGGTTTTTACAGCTAGAGAGATCTAATTTACAAATGCAAAGCCAGGAAAGATTTATAGCTGCTAATACATTTTCTATGCCACAAAAATGCATAGAGAAAAAAAACCAGAAGTAATTTTTCTTCTGGGTCAGTCTGATAAAAGCAAAGAGAGCAGTCTTGGGCAAAATGATGGCCAAAAGCTTAAGGCAGAGCACCACTCCACCTCTTCTTCACTCTTCTCTGAGTAATCACAACTGATCTTGCACTCACAAGGTACCTGGCTAGGTAGAGCTCTGGTCTGGCAGTTATTCTGTTGCTCTGAAGGACTTGTGAGCACAGGGTATACAGAAAGCAGTGAAATCCATGAGCAATGGTGTAGCTGGAGCAACTTATTTCCTTGCCTTGCTAAGATGGAGCTCTTGTTGTCTGGAAGTGTTTCATGTAAAGGCACTGAGTGGTGATTCCAAAGGCACCACAAAAAAATGTGCTTAAAAGGCTACATGAAAAGCAACCAAGGGGCTGAAAAATCTAAGAGAAGGGCCAGGGATGTTTTATATTGGCCTTAGATAAACAGTGCCATTGTGGGAAGTTAAAGATGGTAGCATCTGCCAAAAATAGTCCTCAAGCAAAAGAGCTTATGTTGGTAGCAAAAGCAATCTCTCCCCCTCTCTCCTCCTCTGGCATGAAGCAGCCCTGGGTCTGTTTATCTTGGCTATATAAACTTTCTTGCTCTGAGAGAATTCTTCTCAATTCCTGAAATAGCCTCATTTGAAGATATTAGAATCAAAAAGACCATCTCATGTAGCAAGTGTGTTTCAGGGCAGCTGAGTTCTCTCCATTTTCAGGCATTATGCTTAAGCTGACCTAGGAATTTGGATGTGTGACTGGGATGGAATCAGTTGTATTTTACAAGAGAGTCTCATACAGGCAATGACCCCAAGGAGGGCGAGAAATTTGAATCCCAGAGCATAGTATAAGCAAAACAAAAAAGGTTTACAACCAACCTGAGAATATGAGACCTGTGGAGCATGATTTGTCCCTCAGCTGAGGAAACACAGTAGCTGAATTTTACAGCTCCAAATTCAGGAGGTCATTCCTGCCTGAGAAAGTACCAGCATGTGCTTAATGTCCACTGAAAAGCACTGAAATCTGAGCCTTAACCAGTCCAACAGACAGGTCAGGGAGGGAAAAACACCTTCCAAACACACAGAGATTTACATGCAGAAAGACAACACTTATGTGTCTAGAGAACCACAAAGGGCAGAAGAGGCACAAAGACTTTGCCTAATGCAACTGCATCTGACCAGTGCCTGGGAATCTGCTTCTGACACAAAGCAAAATTGCACAGACCACAGTTTCTTCTCTTTGGAAACTCACAGAGGAGTTGAGCTAACTTCCTGTGTGCAGATGAGTGAGCTAGCCACTTTCTGCAAGGACAATATTACATTTAATCTAGCAGGGAGATCCCCATTCAGGTCTCTTCCAAATGCTTTAATGTTTCATGATTCAAGCTGCCCTCATAGCTTTATGAATATAATATGATAAGGCTTGAAAAAAAACCTCTATTTGCCTCTAAGATTCATTACTATCAGATAAAACTATGATATTTTTGTGATGTATGATACTGGAGACAATTACTCTGCTGGGGCATAGCTCAGTGCTGGCAGGAATCATGAAAGACACTCTCAATTTCTGAAACTGCTGTGAAAAGCTGGATAAATTGATTAGTTTATGTAATAATAAACAATATATACATTTAAATTTTATCCCATAAAAGACCATATCCTAACATTCAATCAATAAGACTTCTTTCTTTTTCCCCAAGGATTTTATTCAGATCACACCTTGGAAATGAACAATGAGAACATACAATTTAAACTCCTCCATTAAGTTACTCAAGAGCTGAGTAGCCTGAGTGCACACGGAGAAAAATGCAAAGGATCTTCTCTTCTCCACTTAATCATGCTCCTTACATTTTCCTATTGTTCTGACTTAGAGATCTGCAGGAAGCAAACAGTATTTATAGCCTAAAGTAATTTTCACTTGCCATCCTTTATGCTTTTGAATGGAAGATGTTGTGAGAATGCCACAGGCTGTGCTTTTTCTTCATGTAAATATGTATTGTTGTGTTTCAAGTGCTTTTCATGCCAGGAGAGTGTAAAGAATGGAATTTGACAGTTAATTTCTGATCACCTCCTTTATCATCCATTGCAGTGCAATAATAAATCTTACTTCACCTCTCCCTTGGACTCTTTTCATGCTGGTCACTGTGTTTCCATGGCTGTTGTTTCCATACCTCAGCCTCCTTTTCTAGGCTCTAATTTGTGTTTCAGGATCCATCAGCAGAACTCCATTGTCTTGCAAAGCCCATGAGCACCCAACATCTAGAAATATGACATTAAAGAAGGCAAGGAGGTTTCTAATTGGATTTTTTCTCAGTGTATTTAGTCCATTGGTGATGCAAATCCTTTTAACTTGTCGTCTTGGCATGATTCACAGGAGGAAGTGGTTAGCAACTAATCCAATAAGTTGATGAGACCCTATCTGGACCAGTGTCCAGCAGTAGCCCCCTGGATCAAAGATGACCTGGCAACAAGGGCAGCAAAGATATACTGGGATGGTAGGGAATGGAAATCCGACTTTGCACAAGGAGGCCAGAGAGCTTGACTTCTTTAGTGGAGCAAAACAAAAGCTGATATGGAATGTCAGAGCTCTCTATAAATACACCAGGAGGTTAAATAGCAAGGAAAGAAAAGATCTTTGGAAGATAAAGTAGAGTGTTGGCACCAGAATAAATGGACATAAAATGCCCATGAATGCATTTGAACTGGAAACTGAAAGATGTTATCTTACCAGTTGAGTAACCAAGGTTGGAGAGAGCAGACTTCCAGAGCAAGTCCAGGAGCACAAGAGGAGCTGTAAGATGGAATGCCAACAGCTGATGAAAAGCATTGTATTATGTGGTCTGCAGCTAGCAGGGGACTGGACTTGAAGACACAGGGGGTCCCTTCCAGCCCTCTGTTCCTTTGTTTTAATTTCCCTCAAAGGTATGTGGAGGTTCTGCATGGTGATGTCTCACAGCTGGTAAAGGATATGGCTCAGAGAAGAAAAAGAAATAAGCAACATGTCTTAGCTCACCAGATGCATGTTATTACTTTATTCCCAATTCACAGGAAATGAACAATCATTTAATACTGACAGGTACATACTGGAACTTACTATCTTTCTTTTAAACCTTCAAATAATGTGCTACACAAGTTTAGCATTAACCTTAGAGGAGACTTCACATTTTTGCCAAGGTTACTGTGATATCTTGTGAAACCTTTGGGGAAAAAAATAAACAGAAGAAGAGGGAGACAGTGGGCAGAAACTATTTAAATTGCTGCCAGCACAGCTGAAATGTTAGCAAGGTTAAAAACCACCATAATCCAAAGCTCTTCTGCTCACAGAGATACCTTAGTGAAAGGTCTCTTGGGAGCTGCAGAAGGTTAGGCATGTCTGACTCTAATTGGGGTGCAACCCAAATTACCTTCTTCATAGACAATTAGACCTAACACAAAAGTAATGGTAAAAGCAGCAAGTGTCTCAGTGAATCAAAGGACTAGAGTTTGCTAGCTGCAGGAGATGGAGTGGGCTGCAGCTATGCAAGGGTAGGGCATTACAGGTCTTAGACAAGGTCAGTATGTTTTACATTTGTTTACTGACATGGTTCAGTTTGGCTTTTTGCATAACTTCTTAGAGTTCACCTCTGAAGACGTGAAGGTTAGGTATGATAGCAACTGAAGAAATAGCCAGACCCATACTTTCTAGTGTTGCCTTTCTTCCAAACCAGAGAAGGCTGGGCTTCCAGAAGCAGACAAGTATCCATCTCCATCAGCAGCCAGTTTGGCCAAAGGAGGAGTCTGAAAGGCATCTGCAACCCAGCAGGCTGCTCCTCAGAGTGCTGCCATCCCAGTGACTTTGGAAAGTCTTGGTTTCCCCACTCCAGCTCCTGAACTGGCAAGTCAGGATGGTTTCCAAACAGCAAAGAGAAACAGAAACACTCAGGTTGAAAAGGTCTTCTGGATACACCTGCCCTATGAGGACAGGCTGAGAGAGCTGGGTCTCTTCAGCCTGGACAAGAGGAGACTGAGAGGAGACCTCAGCAATGCTTAGAAATATGTGAAGGGTGAGTGTCAAGAGGAGAGAGCCAGGCTCTGCTCCATGGCATCCAATGGTAGGACAAGAGGGAATGGGAGCAAGTTGGACCACAGCAGGTTTAGTATTAACCTGAGGAGGAACTTGTTTGCAGTTCAGGTGCCAGAGCACTGGCCCAGGCTGCCCAGGAGCCTGTGGAGTCTCCTTGTCTGGAGCCATTGCAGAGCTGCCTGGACACATTGCTGTGTGAGCTGGTCTAGGTGATCCTGCTCTGGCAGGGGGGTTGCACTAGATGATCTTTCTAGGGCCCTGCCAACCCCTAACATTCTGTGATTTTAGTTGAGCTAGACCTAAAAACACAGGTAGAGAAGCTAAAGTCACTTTTCACTTTCCATCTTTTCATTCTTCCTCTGTGTGTACTTACATTTGTTTCATTAGAATCTATAAAGCCTATTTTCTTCTTCTTCTGTTGTGCTGGGAAGGATATAAATGGACTAACACCCTTAGGTGTTTTTTTTAAGGTTATGTGCATTCTCCTTTTCTTCTCAGAATTGTTTTCCTGGCTATTCCTGTGGCTTTGGCCAAGCTCAAGTGGTGTAAGGAACTGTCAGGCTGCACTACCTGCAGGTCATTTTTAGTACCCTCAGAGGAATGCAGTGAACTTCACCTCCTCTCCAGTGTGAGCTGGTGCTTTTTGAAGTAGGTCTTCATGGGGTGAACAGGAAGCCTCTGAGGGTTTTATTATAGTTGGCTTCCTTTCCTGCAGGAGCGTTTATATTTTCCCAGTAGAAATCCCCAAATTGAAAATATGGAGGTGTCAGCTAGCACCACTTTAGTTAAGGTTGTGTCAACATTTCCTATAAAGGTTGTTTTTCTAGGGTTTATAACTAGACCATAAAAATGTGCTCAGCACAGAAACTTGGCATAGGAAGAATTCAGCCTGGGAAAGAATTCTCACCATTAGAAAATAAAAAGTCCTTTCAGCTCTTGTGTTGTTTTTTTTTTTAACTAATATCCACATAATTAAATGGAAATTAGTTGATTTTAAGAGGCATTTTTCTTCAGCAGAGTTCCAAGCAAGCTTTTCTTTTCAAGAATAAATTCATCAAGGGCATTATTCCATTGAGGTTGCCTTGTTGCACTTGGTCATTGTGAAGAAGTCAAAATTACTGAGCAATGGCTAGGAAAGAGTGACTACATCTGCAAGTGCTAGTTGGATAAAGCTCTTTGCTACACATAAGGAAATCTTTTTAATAGACAGGGCTAACAGTGTAGAATATGAAGTTTGCCCAGTATTTCCTATTATAAAATAACACATTTTGGGGATTTTGTCAAACTTTAACCATTTGAGGTGATATTTTCTATTCCAGGTGTATNGAGAAGAGAAGAGAAGAGAAGAGAAGAGAAGAGAAGAGAAGAGAAGAGAAGAGAAGAGAAGAGAAGAGAAGAGAAGAGAAGAGAAGAGAAGAGAAGAGAAGAGAAGAGAAGAGAAGAGAAGAGAAGAGAAGAGAAGAGAAGAGAAGAGAAGAGAAGAGAAGAGAAGAGAAGAGAAGAGAAGAGAAGAGAAGAGAAGAGAAGAGAAGAGAAGAGAAGAGAAGAGAAGAGAAGAGAAGAGAAGAGAAGAGAAGAGAAGAGAAGAGAAGAGAAGAGAAGAGAAGAGAAGAGAAGAGAAGAGAAGAGAAGAGAAGAGAAGAGAAGAGAAGAGAAGAGAAGAGAAGAGAAGAGAAGAGAAGAGAAGAGAAGAGAAGAGAAGAGAAGAGAAGAGAAGAGAAGAGAAGAGAAGAGAAGAGAAGAGAAGAGAAGAGAAGAGAAGAGAAGAGAAGAGAAGAGAAGAGAAGAGAAGAGAAGAGAAGAGAAGAGAAGAGAAGAGAAGAGAAGAGAAGAGAAGAGAAGAGAAGAGAAGAGAAGAGAAGAGAAGAGAAGAGAAGAGAAGAGAAGAGAAGAGAAGAGAAGAGAAGAGAAGAGAAGAGAAGAGAAGAGAAGAGAAGAGAAGAGAAGAGAAGAGAAGAGAAGAGAAGAGAAGAGAAGAGAAGAGAAGAGAAGAGAAGAGAAGAGAAGAGAAGAGAAGAGAAGAGAAGAGAAGAGAAGAGAAGAGAAGAGAAGAGAAGAGAAGAGAAGAGAAGAGAAGAGAAGAGAAGAGAAGAGAAGAGAAGAGAAGAGAAGAGAAGAGAAGAGAAGAGAAGAGAAGAGAAGAGAAGAGAAGAGAAGAGAAGAGTCACATCCTCCGTTGTGAATAGCTAACATGCTCACAGCCACGCTGAGCTGAATGCTTAAATCCATCATCTGCCTGCTTTGGAGCAGGGCCCTGGGGTTGGGTCCCTCTGCTGTGTACCATGATCAGGGAGTCTCACTGCTCAGGCTCCCCTGCTGAAGCCACTCTGTTTTGTATGAGCTGATTAATTATTCAGAGGATGGGAGTGAAAAGGGCTCTGCAGCTTGGGGTGGGGGTGGTCAACCAAGAGGCTAGCTCCTAGTCCCCATACCAATGAATATTTAATTGCTTTGTACAAAGTGGAAGAGTTTCAAAAGGGAATCCCTGAAATCTGTAGCTTGGCAGCTCAGGTATTTAACCAAGGAGAGGCTTGGGTCAGAGTCTCTTTTGTTATTGTGCAGGAAAAGGGATTTAGAAGTAAAACCCTGAGAAATGCTTTGGCCACTATAGCCTTCTGGAAGTAGTTTCAAGGTCGGTGTGTGAGAGCTGGCTTGGGTACTCAGCCCAGTCCAAGGAGCAATGTCCTTCCCATGCTGCATTAACCATGCCTTGCTTCTCCCCAGGGCCTCCATGGGCAGTGCTGTGCATGCTGTCCTTCCCTCCAGGCACTGCCATCCTCCCCAGCAACTTCACTGCAATACTGCTACTGCTGAGTCCCTCTGGGACTTTTGCACTGGGACTGTCCCTTCACTATGTCACTTCTCACCTGCCTGACAAGCCTTTGGCTCATTCCCTCAGCAGCAGTGAGGCTGGGTGCTTGCTGCAGGTGAGGCACTACCTGCTGAGAAGACAGAGTCCAAATGAGTCCTTTCAAATCAGCATGGAAACATAGTGTTGGTCATCTCATACTGAGGTGTTCTTGGTCTTGACTTGTCCTTAGACCTGCCCTGCTCTGTCCTGCTCGCAGCAGTAGCTCTTGGGGCTGTGCTCCCTTGGTAGACAGAGCATGCTTTGGCCAGAGATACAGGTGGGCCACCGAAGTCCCTGTGCGGCTGCACTCATGTCTGCCTTCCCACAGAGCTGCTGCTCTCCCCAGGAAAGTGACACTCGAGGACCATCCTCATCTGCATTCACTCCATCCCTGCCAGGTCACAGTCTCAGTGTCACAAACTGCCCTGACATTGGAGGGAAATCAGACTCCACGCTCCCACAAAGGTGACCAGATGTCACTGGCCACCAAACTGGCCTGTTCTGCCAGTCCCCCTGTGCAGATGGCCACCTTGGGAATCCCACCCCAGCTCCATCCACAGAGGAGTTGCCAATCAGCAGATCTGCTGCCCTCAGCACCAGACAAAACCCCTCCGAGGCCATGTGGCTGAGGATAAAAGGGAGCAGGAGCAGCCCCGCGGAGGCCCCTGTGGAACAATGGCAGGACAAAGCACACACAACCCCCAAACTCCAGCTGCTGCCTCAGCACAAAGCAGAGGGGTGCCAGGTTGGGCTCTATCACAGCAATTCTCCTAAGTGGAGTGAACTCAGAGAGCAGGCACACAGCCTGGTAAGTCACCATCCCTTGCCTCTGCTGTCAGTGTGTGTGCAGCCTCCAGGGCCAGGCAGCATTTATTGAGGGTTTATGTGACTTTATAGGAATGAGTCTTTCCGGGGTGGGAGCAGAGCAGTGGAGAGGCATGGAGAATACTGACCTCAGCAATTGTGCCTACCCTGTGCTGTTTTGCCTGAAAGAGGCTGAACTTTTCATGTTCTGGAAAGCCAGATGAGCAGTACAAGTCATTAGTCACCCAGGTATTTACAGTGTTTTTCCTATTTCCTTTCTCCCATGGCCTCTGTGGTCAGCAGTATAAAATTCCTAGGCACTCCCACCTAAACATAAGTTTCCTGTTTATGCTCTCAGTGGCTTTTATGTTTAGCTGTTAAAACCCGTTGTCTAAAGTACCATAAAACAATATGAACAGAGACTGCAGGTGAGCAAGGAGGGAAAGAAAAAAAAAAAGCAAAGCCACCAGCAGGCTGTGTGGAGATTGGTCTGGATGGGGAAGCAGGGCCAGGGGGAACAAAGGAACAAAGATCATCTGCAGTCAGCCTGCTGTCCCAGTGCCACTACCTTTGCCTTTCTGCTGCAGCCACCTCGGACCAAGGGCTGGGGTATTTAAGCTTCCTCTTCTCAAATCAGCTGGAAGTACCTGAGAGTAAAAATTAAATATGTCAATGGATAGTATAAGTTCATCAAGGTTTGTGGTTTTAAATAATGTAGAGTTATGACACTTGTTTTCAGGATCTTCATTATAGGAACCACTTGTGCTGCTCCTGTTTGGCATCTGTCAGCATTTACACCATGTGAGGTCCTCTTTTAATGTCAGCAAGGTCTGCTTCATCCTGAAACCTAGGATAAAAGTTGTCAGTGAGAGCAACACTGAGATTGTCTGGAGCTGCAAGGAAGGAGAAGCTCCAGCTGGTCATCACACGTAGCCTGGAGCCACTGCACATTCCTGCTCTGCCGCAGGCTTTTGGACACCTTTGTCAGACTGCAGGAAGGTTTTCAAGCCATGCTGACATCAAGGACATTCCATTGGACATATTTTGTTGTGATCACATGAGGTCAAAATTGCTGAAGACACAAAACTTGGGAGCAGTCACACTACAGATTTAGAAAGCTCTTCCCAGAGCCTTTAGGTAACTTTATATAACATGGTGATATTAGACATTAATCAACTCATTTTTATCCCCCCCTTCAAATATGCCAGCTCTTCAATAGAACATTCCCACTGGCTTTTATTACCATAGAAATACAAATTAATGATCATAAAAATACAAAATAAACGTTAACCTGCCAAGAAATTCCTAATGAAAGGTAAAATGATTTCTCTGACAAACTTGTATTCACAACTAGGTGATGTAAGGGTCTTTGCCAATATTGTCTTCAATTTTTGAGGGGTTGATTTGGTTTAACTATTTAAACATAGTTTTGTGTATTTAATTATATCATACATGATGTCATTTTTTACTACAGACACCCTTGACATTTCTTTCACCCAGTAATTAGTAAAGAATAATTAAGCTTTCACTACTCTAACTGCTTTTGATGATCCTTGTATCCCGTGGAGCAAGAAACAGCAGCGGCAACAAAGTTTATGTTTCAGATATTAAGATTTATTTGCTTTTAGGTTATACATCAGTGATTTTACAGAGCTTCTGTATACAAAGGAAGGACTGGGACAAAACAACACGTTAAAGAACCTCTCTATTCCCTTACAGAGATTGGCATGAGTGAAGAATAGATCCATAGTGCTGGAAATCACAGCAGACACAGGCAGACTATTTTATGTGTATATATTATATCTAGATATCTAGATATTCGTAGGTATTAATATATTTTTTTCAAGGAAACTAGAAGGGTTCTAAACTTTGTAGAAGGGCTTCCTGTGCAATATATATATAATCTTTTAGATGGCTCTGTACTGATAACTGAGTGATATCCTACTTCACCACTATTTTTTAAACACTGTTTTTGAACACAGATGGTGTTGTTACTAAGTATTATTAGATTTTCTGTGTATGATGCATAGTGGAGCATTGGCAACTTCTCTTTTGTTCGTGTTAAGGGTTTGGGTTTTTATTGTTCTAAGCCTACAATTGAGGCTCTTCAGCAGTCACTCCATGGGAATGATGTGCTACCTGGAGTGTGGTGTAGACTGAGTATGTGTTTGTACCTGGAGTGCACCAGGTGGGCTCCCAGAACATGTTTTCAGGTGTGTGTTTCATCTAAAAGGCATTAGGGTCATCTCTTCCAGATCCTCTCTACAAGTCAAAAGAAGCACAAGACATAGGGACAGCTGGGAGAATGGCTTTGGAAGTTGACTCCTGATCCAAACGAAGCCCTGATGTAGCTGCACCAGTGTTCAAGTTTGGGCCTTACTGTCACAATTCCTTTGGATCCTTTCTTTAAATGCACAGTGTGTTTCCAGATCTCATCGGTTGATAACCTCTTTGTAGCCCTGATTAAATGAGCTCTTTCCCTGTCTTCCCTGCATCAGTTTACATGTCCCCAGCTGACATTACTCATTCTCACTGCAGAGAGGGGGAAAAAAACCTGCTTGAAAGCACCTCTCTTTGGCTCAGCTGTCAGGGGCAAATGAATGCAGTCTGCAGACCAAGCTAATCTGTAGATGTGGTGAAGCACTACAATAAGAGAGATAAGAAAACAAAAGAGATGGGAAATCTTTGAAAAAGTCAACAAAAAGGAAATACTTTAACATATTCTTGATTCAGCAAATCAGTTTGGTTTCGTGCTCAACATGCCAGCAAGTCAGTTAGCACCTGGACTCTGTGTAGGCAGAAGGTAGACAGGGAAATGACTCACTGATGCAGGAATACAGAGAGGAAGCCACTGAGCATCAGCTGTGGGAACCTTTGAAGGGAAAAGAAAGACTCTCAGACCACAGAAGGTTAAAAACCTTCATGCTTGTTGCAAAATGCATATCTGACCAACAGCTAAGAAAGCATGAAGGGAAAAAACTACTTTAAGCAAAGCAATCTGAAACCTGTGTTTAACTCTACCAGCAATAACACTTCTACATGTGCTGAGGCAAAAGCAGACCTGGCAGAGTATGATCTTTGCCTTGCTGCTAGTTCTCAAATGAAAGCAGACAGGAGTTTTCAGCAGAGTGCTTTTTGTTTCCTCTGCAAGTTACAGAGCTGTTACCTTGTGAGTGAGGACCTTTCTCATGGCCATGTTTCATCATTACCAGTGCCAATATGAGTATGTCCTTCACTGCTCAGTCTCTTATAAACTATGACCACCTCTTTCGACTGTCACTCAAGTTCTAGTGCCAATAAAAATATCAAGTGTAGCAAATCTGCTGCACTCCTTCAAAAGGAGGGTTCTTGGTGACCCCAAGGCAGCTGGGTGGTCTCCAGGCTGGAAGAACAGAGGGGTGAGTGGGAGCAGAGGAAGGACTGTATGGGCTTGCTTCTCAAGTGCTTGCCCAAGTGGCAATGATGAGGATCCTGTTCCTCGTGGTGGGGCTGCTGCTGCTTTTGGTGGCTTTTGCAAGCCAGAGCAGAATTATCTCAGGTGACATGAGGCTGCCACAACAGTGTCCCACCTAGGGATGGGTCCCTGGCCAGGTTTGACTCAGATTTGCAGAGAGTCACAAGACTTTCAGCAGATGTGGACCAATTTCTGTTTCTGTGTGGGAGTCAGACAAAACTTTGGCTTGGTCTGTGTTTCTGAAAACCCCAAAACAAAGCACAGCTCAGCACCTTGAGAGAAGTTTGGCTCTGTCCTTACGACTTTCATAGGGAACAAGCCCATGCAAACCAAAACTGCACAAAATAGCTTCAAGAACCCCTGAAGACTGCTGAGATGAATTTACTGTCCCAGGTTACTTCCCTAGTGTAAGTACACAGGGATTTCTGCCATCCAGGTCCCATGAAGTCAATAGGAGTTTTGTAACTTGTTCCATTGCTACAGTCACTTGCTGTTATCCATGGGTGGCTTCTCCATTAGCAGATAAGCTGCATTCTAGGCCTGAGCCAGTTGAGTCAGCTCCCTGCAGCTCAGCCAAGTTGGGGCACTTAGCTCAGCCCCATCCCTGCACATCTCAGGGTGACCATGGGGCAGATGCTGGAGCTAGCTGCTTCCATCTGCTGGGAAGTAGAAAGAGACTTTCAGAGGATTAGGAAAGGGGAAGGGAGGGTGACAGAAAGTAGTAACAGGACTGGGCACAAAAGCCTTTGAAAACCTGTTAGATGTGAGCTGTGTACATTGATTACTCACCCTTCATTCACTATTGGCTGCATTTTCTTAACTGGAAGGAAAAGCTCTCTTAGGTGCAAATTCTCCTTGGTGCTTGTGAGCCCAAGGCATGGGGGAGGTATTGCAGAGCTGTGGGTAGCAGCCAGCCTTACCCTGCCTGGGGGAGGATGCTGCCTGCTCTCATGTCCCTAGACAGACATTGCACACTCCTCCACCCATTGCTGCGTGTCACTGAAAGCAGCACTCTCCTCCCAGCACTGTGCAGTTTCATACCCTCAGTGCTGTCACTCTAGAGCTGGAGTGGAGGGCAAAGGAAGGATTGGGACATGGCCTGCAGTCAGGCATCCATTGGTAGGCATCAAGGCTTTCTCTAGTCAGTGCCTCAGACTTGCCAAAGTTGCAAGGAACTTCAGAGAAGTTCTGCAATTGCCTGTGAGGAGCACATTCCTGATTAAAAATGCCAAAGAGAAGAGAGAGAAGGTGGTGTAGTGCTGTGTTACCATTTCACCAGCTAGCCCTGGGAGCATGCTCTGCAAAGTGTTATTGAGCTGTTACATCCTGTGCAGGCATGAGGGGACACCAAGTCCTAAGAACAAGTGTGATCCAAGTGTGTCCCAAATCACAACAGCAAACTTCATCCTAACAAAACCACTCTGAATGGAACAGCCACACAACAGAAAGCTGTAAATCTCAGGTGGCCTCACATGGCTGAGAGTGCATGCCTGATGTCACACAGAAGGACTTAAATCACCTCAAGCTGAAAACTGCACCAAGGATCAGAGAACAGTCAGAATTCCCATCCTTTCCTCCCAAGTAGGTCTCTCCTTGATAGATGATTCTCAAAGTAGCAAGAGCAAGAGATTGCACAAGTTACAATCAGCTCAAGGTGTGTGGGATGGGAGGAAAAAGAGCCTCAGACACAGATACTGCTGGAGATTTGGCAGTGTCTCATATCAAGCAGAGTGAACATCTCAGACATGAGAGGTTTGCTCTAAACCCACTGTTTTGCATGTGGCTTTTACAAACTCAAGCTTGCACAGCAGATGTCACAAAACATCCCCAGACATGTCTAAAGAGACAGTTCACAGGCAGCCTCCTCCTCCTACACATTTTATGGATTTAATCCATAATCCAAGAGTTTGATCTCAGGCATGGAAATGTTTGAACTAAATGCTTGATTTAGACATGGCTCCCCATCCTGTCTTGTTTCTGCTTGGGTTTGTTGGGAATACAAACCTTCAGACTGTGGATGTGTCATCTATTTTGTTTCTGCTGACTTTGGCATGTGAACATATCCTGCTTGTAAAGAGGACAAGGCCAACCCCTGCTGGGGCCAGCTGGATGGATCTCATAAGGGACTACCTCCTGTTGAAGTAAATTGTTTTTTTTTCTCCAACAGAAGCCAGAAGACTTCCACAAAAAATGGCCCCAAAAACTTGGAATGTCTGAAATCTTAAAGCAAACAGGTTGTCAGAGCACTGCATGTTGGATCTGGGAAGTGGTGGCTTGCTGAACTAGCTCTCCCTAATTATGGAGGACCCAGAACTTCATATTGTATGTTCATACTAACAGTGATAAATTTGACAAAACTCACCAAAAAATTGATAAAATGACATAAGCTGTCTGCTGTTTTGAGTGCATGGATCTGCACAGGTGACTTGCAGAATAAAGGTCTCACACAGAGTCACAGAATCCTAGAATGGGCAGGTTGGAAGGGACCCTAAAAATCATCTAGTTCTAACCTCCTCACACTGAGCAGGGATGCCAATCATCAGACCAGGTCACCCAGGGCTGCATCCAGCCTGGCCTTGAACACTGCCAGGGATGGAGCAGCCACAACCTCTCTAGGCAACCTGTGCCAGTGCCTAACCACTCTCCAGGTAAAGAACTTCCTCATAATCTCTAATCTAAATTTCCCCTCCTTCAGTTTATAACCATTCCCCCTTGTCCTATCACAGTCTGACCGCTTAAAAGGTCTCACCCCTTCTGTCTTATAATCCCCCTTTAGGTACTGGAAAGCTGCTATAAGATCCCCTCGAAGGCTTCTCTTTTCCAGGCTGAACAATCCCAATTGTACAGAGAACCAATTCCTCACAGTCTATCTGTTTCCTAACATAGAGGGCAACATCCCCACCCCTCCTTCCTGTCCTATCCCTTCTAAATAACCTATAGCCCTCCATTGCTATGTTGCAGTCATGTGATTCATCCCACCAAGTTTCTGTAATGCATTGTCACCTTCTTTGCTATTTACAGGTAATATCCACCTGTTTCTTGAAGTGTTATCAGTCTCATTATCACCACTTTTATTCAGAGGCGGATCCTCTCCCCCCAACACACCTAGTTTAAAGCTTTTGCATCTGTCACCTTCTTTGCTATTTACAGGTAATATCCACCTGTTTCTTGAAGTGTTAGCAGTCTCATTATCACTGCTTTCATTCAGAGGCATATCCTCTCTCCCCAACACACCTAGTTTAAAGCCTTGTTGATAAATCCAGCCAATTTGCTCCCCAGAACATTCTTGCCCCACTTAGTCAGATTTAATCCATCTCTAGTTAACATTCCTGGCCTCTCAAAGCTACGCTCAAGATTGTAAAACCCAAAGCCCTGATCCTGACACCAACCATGCAGCCACTCATTCACCCTGTCAATTTGACTCTGTTTCCAAGGGTGCCAGCCTGCTACAGCCTGTCTCCCTGGGAACTGCAGAACTGTTGCTTTGGGGGTGGTAAATCATACTTGAGCAGTCCTGCACAAACCCCTATGTGCCCAGAGATGGCAATGATCATGCTGAATGCATTTATTAGTGTCATTTCTAAACTCTAGCTCGTTAGGCCTGTCCTATATGAATTTATGGGGCACTGAAAGTGAAGAAAGCTGTTCTGCCTTAGTGGGACTTCCAGGAGTCTGGAAAGGGAGCTAGTGGAGCTACTGTAGCATAGATCTACCACACAGCTCACTGTGCCTTGACCTTCCAGAGTCAAAAGCAATATAGCCACCCAGCAAATCAACAAAGAAGTCAGTGTTTTCTTATGTTCTCCTCTTTTCTTTTGGTTTGGTTTTGTTCTATATACAAGATGAACTTGGCCCCTAAGGGTAATTGCCTGGAGAAGAGGCATGTTCTGAAGGCCACGTGCACATCAGCCCCAACATCACTCTGCTGCATGGTAGCTACATTACCAGTTAGAGGAGCTCAAGGAAGGTCTGAGAGAATACAAAGGATCCAGATGAAATTTTACTTGCCACATGTTTGAATAATTATTTCTACAGCAATGTGATTCACTTCTCATTCTTTCTAAATTCCTCCATGATGCACTCCTAGGAGTCTACTATCTGTTCCAAAAGCTGTGGTATCCTCTTTTTAATGAGTATCAGATGCATCCTTGTAATTTGGACCATGTTATTCAAGTTTGGGCTGCTGTGACCCAACTCTTTAGAAATGTGTTCTACACACATTTGGGAAGAAAATGATGCTGAAATCAAAAGCACACAAAGAACTGGGCCCAGTGGTACACTGTTGTGTTTGGAATAAGAAGCTATTCAATCTAAACACAGCCAAACAGAACCCTACAAGTTTTTGTTTAAGTGAGAAGGTACCTGCCAGAGTTGTGTATGTTTCAACATATGGCCATACAGTATTAATCTCACCACTTACTAACCTGCTAGATCTCACCTCCCCTTTGTCCTCCCATTTGCTCTCCCTGGAGAGGAGAGGGTCAGTCCTACAGAATGGGATCCTGGAAGCCCAATACATCTGAAAACAAACAAGCCTTTCTTATTCACCATTTTGCCTCTGAATTCCCCTTCTGCACTGCAAACCTGCTGTGAATACAGACATATGTTTTTAAAGAGACACAGTTTTGTCTTGCTGATGGCAATGCAATTATAAAGCTATTTGGCACATCTAGGAACTTCTCTACTCATTTGGCACCATCCCATCCTGCTACTGGCAGCATTGGGTTTGCTCCCTGTTGGCGACTCTCCTAGATGTCTTACAGCTCCTGGAAACATCAGCCATGCCTATTCAGGGAATAAAGTCTGGCAGGATGCTGACACCTTGTGCAGTGCATCCAGCAGGAAAGCGGCTGTGTGATGTTGGCTCTTTATCAAACTCCACCACTGCATCTTCTGATGGGGTATGGCATTAGAGAGACATGGTATTAGGAAAGCCAGCATGACATTTCCCATTGACTCAGCTTCATTTGCAGGGTTCTATCTGAGTTAGGTTTCAAAATGAGGTTCTATGTCAATTCTTCATTAGCTATTTGCTGGAAAACTTGAAGGAGGAAAACATTTTCCTTTTGGTCTTCACTTGCTCTAACAGGAGAGGACAGATCCATCTCCTGACTTCTGAGGTTGATGATCCATGTGGACATGAGTCTCCCTAACCTAACATCTACAGCACTCTCCTATCACACCAACAACGAAAAAAACATGTATTGCTGGTTCCTGTGTAGCAATCCTGGAAGATAAGAGCTCCTCACCTTTACACAATAACGTTCTTATCATGTTAAGTTGGCCGATGACTACTTTCTTCCAGCTATTTGGATATTTTAGCTGCGCCACTAAATCAGAAACGTTGTGCCCTCTGAGTGAACACACATTCAACACATGAAATGATCCAGCACGGTGAAGCCTTTGGCTGCTCTTCTGCAGGGCTGAGCCTTCCTTCTTGGGGCTACTGATCTTCATTCTCAGCACTCCTTTGAGATTCAGACTCCCTGAATCTCAAGCAATCTCAAGGCACAGACTTGCTGGGTTGTCTGAACTTCTTCCAGAGCTTTTCCACTGCCTTCTTCAGAGAACTTTAGAATAAGGAGATGTAGAGCTACTTTCTCCTTCCTAGTGCTTCCCTCCATTTCCTCAGTCTCTCCTTGGAGTGAGCAGCTATCCATATCTCCTTGTGCCTGTTGAAGCACTCCTCACAACTCCAGGAGCTCTTCTCAGTATTGCTGACACCAACCACACACACATCATGACCTATCAAACCAAACATGTCCAGATTTCATTAGTTTTATTCTTTCTGGGTTTTTTTTTTTTTGAAACCACAGTCACAACTTCCAAGTTTGTTTCTACAGGTATGGAAACAAACAATTCACTTCCTTCTTTCAATGAAAGTGCTGATTTTCACACAGCACCACTACCACAACAAAAAACACCAGGATGAGCTTCACTGTCAATGGGGAGGGTCACCCAGCAGAATAGACCTCCTAGTGTTCCCAGCTGACTGCACCAAGGCCAGGCCTGTGCTGGCTCTTGACATCCTTTGCAGACACTGTAACCAGCACAGCTGCAAACATTACTTGTGTAAAAGGCTGGTGCTTCACTAATCCTGCAGAATCCAGTAAAAACTTTCATCAGTGAGTTCTACAGGGTTGCTCTACCCTTACTTATTCACAGTTCTCTTTATCTGCCTTAAAAGTGTCACCTTGTAAAAGCAAGCATCTTCTTTCCCTTGTTTGCTGGGACAGGCAGAACAAGAGCATGTGACTGGCAAAGATGTTGATCCTCTGTGCTCATGAAAATGTGGGAGGAATTAGGTCCTTCTTGCAGATCTGAGTGCATTTTTCAGAAGCTAAGCTTTCATTTAAAAAGCTAATGAAGTGTTTAGCCCTTCTGGGTGCAAAGATAACCTTGCTTCGGTTTGCATTTTGCAGAGTTTATGTTGTTGTGTCAAAGGCTGAGGAACTGCAACCAAACCAGGGAGTTAGGAGCTTCCTCTCTTGATCTTAAAAGGGTGCTAACTGTGAAATGATGCATCAGGGATGTTGGTGCACCAAAGACTTGGAGACAGAGAGAATCTTTGCTGAAGATAGGCCATCTGAGAGACTGATTCAGCCTGGAGGGGGTTCCTGTGTGATTCTGCCATCTCCTGTCTTCTCTCCACTCATTATTGCCCACTGGCATCTCTCTCCTCCAGCTTCATCTTTCAGTCCTAATTTGCATGGTTCCTTCAGGAGTCTTGACTGACACCATGTCACTTTTCCATATGAGTTTATGAGCCCAGACCATAAGTATGACCATAACTAATAAATATGAGAGGCAAGATAGGTCATGATCCAGGTTGGAAAATGACAGAGGGGGAAATTTTGGCAGAAGCAATTGGAAATATCCTGAAAAGGAGCAGCAAGGCCAATGCTAATGAGAAGTCTGAGTGCTCAGACACCACTTATGCCAACCCAAATCTTTCCAGGCTCCCAATTTACGATGCATTGCCAGAGAGACTGGTCTGCTCCTAGATGCAAGTGACCAACTGCATCATCCTCAGCCCATCTACTCACTTGGGAAACAGGACTTACTCAAATCTTCTTTTAGCAAGCACACATTTTACATGTGGTATCTAAAGTCCCATGCAGTGGTGAGGCTGAAGAGCCACCTCTCTGTGTGCACATGTGGCTACAAGTGCAGCCACATCTGCCCAGCAGGGTAGGTATATTCTTATTCTCTTCTTGATGCATCCCCTCACTTCAGCAGCTCAGGCATATTTTTTTACTTGCTTCTGCTTCTTAGTATCTCCACTGAGCAGTTCACAATAATGCTCAGTGCTTTTCCTCAGAGATTACAGTTAATTCAGAAGCCATCAGTGTGTCAGAGTAGTTTAAATTATTTCTTTCAAATGCATTACCTTTTAGTTCAAGTTCATCTGCCATCCTGTTAGGCCAACCACGGGTGGTATTAGAGTTGTCTGGTGTTTCAAACAATCCTTTGCAGCTTTTCCTTTCTGATCAAGCTTTTATCAGCAGCGTATTTTGACATTTCATTGTTCCTCTTCTTCTTAGTGTTATTAGGAAGTGCAGTGCTTAGCAAATCCACTGAAACTAGGATCACAGTCTTAAGACATAGGGAATAATTCTAAAAACCTCTACAAAAAAACCCTCTAATGGGTACATTCCTCATTTGAAAGTCTGTATTTGTCTCCTATCTGTTGTAAGCAGATCCTCATAGGAAAGGAAGAAATCATAGCAATATATATACAACATAGTCACCTGCACATAGCTAGATAAAATATAGTCTTCATAGACATCCTTAGGGCACTTCACTCCTCATATTTTTCAACCTTAGGCTTCAGACATTTATTCCCAGTGCCAGCTTGTCTCTCCAGCAGTTGTTAATCCAGGACAAGACTTTACTTCACCTTCTTGTTTCCAGACTTCTTGCACAGTCTCATGGGCAGAATCTTATTGAAGGTTTTTCAACACTCTAAATAAATTATGTCCATCATCTTGCCTTCTTTTTTTGAACTCAGAGTATTCTAGGAGTTTAGGAGAAGCATAATTTACTTCTCTACATGTCACACTGATATGTCCTTCTCCAATTACAAAGATTCTTGTGCTTTATTGCTCTACTGATTTCCTTTGCACTGAAGGATTTGAGTCAAAAATTATCCTCAGCTCCTCTTTTAAGTGTGGGCTCCATCTTGAGCACTTTGACTTGTGTTTGTGCCTCAGCTTCTGCTTTGTGTGAGGGAAAATCCTCTAAGGTTTTTAATCACAAAATACCTTCAGATATCACAGTAACCTGGTCAGCTCTTGCAATTGACAGCAGCACAGCTTTCAACAGTTTCTTTGAAAGATCATTTACAGATAACTATCTTACTACAAATGTCCTCCACAGGCTTAACAAATCTTGTTATGTTAATTCACTGGCTCTTACACACAAGCTGCTGTGGCACAGTTGTTTTTGTGAATGTCTTTATTGGGAATATTATTGCAAAGTGAGGAAAACAAAAGCTCTGTGGGAACTTTACCTCTACCAGCTAGATTACTGTACTTAGCTGTGAGGACTATTATTAACCCAGTTACAGAAACAGTTAGTTGAATAATGAATGAGCTATTACTGCATGCTGTAGGCTGGGAGATTTAAAAAGAGAAGCTGAAAGTGTTCACTCAGAGCAGGGGAGGGAAAAGTAAGTCTGTCATTTTCATTTGTCAAATATTTCATTTGTCATTTTTTAGGTTATTTTAGGAAAGATATTGATCAACATCTGATGATAGTGACCTTCTTCCCAATGATGGAAACCAGTCCCAGNTCTGGACACCTTCCAGCATGTCCACATCTTTCCTGTCCTGGGGGCTCCAGAACTGGATGCAGAAACTGCACCTCAGAGAGGCTGGAGACTGTTTATATTCCTTCTTGTGGATACACAGAGAAGGGATCTCCATTTTCTGAAGGACACCTGGATGGCTCCAACAACCTGTTCAGTCTTTCTGCTTAGCCATCTGGCAGAGGGAGCTGCAGGGACCCAGCTCTGAACTGTGTGTTCAATCCCTGCCAAACACAGTGCCTGCTCTTCTCACAGTGACAATCACCCTGCCATGTCCCAGGGCCAATTGGAGCTTCACATATCTGCTCTCATAGCTCATTCATGTGATGAGGCTGAGATAAAGTCTCCCCAAACAGGATGTGCTGGAGAGATAAGATGAGAAGTGCCATGGGGAGCAGAGGGAGCTCCATTGCACATCTCTGGGAAGACCTCATTGCTTTGAAACTTCTGTTTTAACACACATTTTTATTGGCTTCTCTTGCTGGGGTTTTCTTCTCCCATCTCAACTCTTCTTGCCACCCAGAACAGCCTCCAGAATTTGCACAGTGACACAAAAGTCATGTGAAGCAAGACTAGATGAATTGCTCTCTTGCAGTCATTCCAAGAAACAGCCTAGCTAATATTATGCCTGAGGGTAAAACATATTTGGATTGCTTTCATATTCCAATGAAAACTCTAATCCAGTGAGCATTAACACTAAACAATATTATCTAGAGATATGTTAATAATCGTTTTGTAGCTTACTGGCAGATTAAGATTTGACAATTCCCCCAGAAACACAGCATTCTATGTAAATTCCTCTTAAACCTTGACAGCAGCACTAGAGAGTTGATAATTTATTTATTTCCCAAATGTCACAGGGTATGGCCAGTGAGCTGAAACATCTCATTTTCAAGAACATCTTCAGGGATGATGGCAAATTACAGGCACTCAGAGCGATGCACTTGGCATTCAAGAATCCAGTGTAGGATCAAATATGACAAGGAGAGAACTTGGGGTTGTTTTTTTTTTATAAACAGAACAATAAATTTGCTTAAAAGGTAGATAAATTGTGATAGAGTGTAATATTCTGTGCAGTGGTGTTCTAGCCTGATGGCTCTGAATAACTGAAGAATTCGATTTGGATTTCATGTCAGAGAAGTTAAACTCTGTTATTTTCACAGCTCAGTCTGTGTTAGTTATCAAACAGATGCTGATATTGTACTAGACAAAGAAACAATAAACAAATAAACAGCAAAACCACTGGATTTTTTTCACTTCTCCCTCCCAGGGAAGCTATCCTGGAATTTCCTGCTGCTGCTTTACATAAGACACTGCTGTGGTGTTTGTGTTTTCTCTCTTAGAGAAAGCATTTCTTTTTATCATTTTATCATTCGTTCTTCTTTGAGATTTTTTTTAATTTTCACATTAAAAAAATCTCTGACTTTCCACTGAGTTACAAGAATGATCCTGTGATCAAAACAAACCAATAACTGACATGAAGTTTCATTTACTGAGATCAAAAAAGACACATGCTTTAATGAAAAGAAAATCCACTTTCCATCAGAGCAGCAATGGTCTGGGAATTATCCTATCAGTAAATATGCATCCAAAGATCATAAAAGGCACAGAAACATTCTAAGGGCTCAGTGTAAGATTTTCCTAGCGGGGAATGGCATGCTCAGTGCTGCACAGCTTCCAGATATAGATGCTATCACATTCTTTAAAGGCTTTAGGGTCAGACCCTCACCTGATACAGGTCAGCATGGCTTCACTGACTTCAGTGACAGTTCCTATCAGTTCAGACTTCATCTTTCCTGACTTTAATGAAGTCTCTGCACTGTACAGTGCGTTACAGAGCAGAAATACTTTTAGTTTAATTGATTATATGAATATTTCTCAAGTGCACAGAGCTTGAGGCAAAGCAGCAAAAGTTCTTCAACAGCATGAAACAGAAGGAAAATAGAAGCGAGGCACTATGGAGCCAGACTTTGCCTCAGTTTCCCACAAGGGTGATGAGCTCAATCATGAGATGAAAAAATAGATGATGGGAACTAGAGATGGAAATGATGGTGGAAGCAAAACTCAAGGAGTTCACTGCACTTGCTTCAGAGAAACTGGATGATCTCATCCCTGCATTCTCACATAAAAAAAACTGGCACAAAAAATGGCAAGACAAGTGCTTCAAGAGCAAACAGAGTGCTCAGATCAAGTCTAGACTCATTAGTCTGTCTCAGTCATATTCAGGGCTTAAAACAGATTCTGTAGAAAATTGTAATTAAAGACATTAACATGAAGGGGGAAAGTAATCAAAAAACAACAGGTGTGATTTTAAGGAAGCCTCTGCCAGATTGCCTTTGATAGAACATTACATTTCTCTGATAAAGAAAATGTTCCAGTCAAGCTCTCTGGACTTCAGTGCAATATTTTGCTATAGGTCATATGGAAATCCTTTCTTTAAACTGGAAAATCTGGGGTCACTTGGGAATGTGAAAGGTGAGTAAGATGCTGGCTTAGAGATAGGAGTATGAAAGGAAAAGGAGGCAATGAGTAATCCTGCAAGAAGTTTGTGGCTGGAAGGAGGTTACTAGGAGAGACTCCAAAGTCTTAGTATTTTGATAATAACTTTGTCAAAACCATCAGAATTGTGCTGATAAATTAGCTGGTGACCTAATGTAAAGAACATCAGGAATACAGAGGAAAATAGCACAATACCATATAAAAAAAGAAGTAAAGGGCCCTCAGGAAAGAGATGAAACCCTACAGTACCAAAACTGAGCTTGTGCACTTGGGAACAAAAGGTTTTCATACAGATCCAGTTCTAGTTCAAACTAAGGAATTTGCTCAGTCATGCCAGCCTAACACAAGAGTTATCTGATTCTCATTGACTGGAGTGGGGAAGGAGTCTCCAGAACACCCTTACATTATGGAACATAAAGCAGATAGACATCAAATATCAGTGTTTTTCTTGGGCAAAATTCACGTTGCACAGGCAAAGCAAGAAAAGCTAACATTTGCCACTCTGCTTCAGGGTGAATGTGTGTCCCATCAGCAGCACCTTCATAAAATCCTCCTATGAAGCACAGCCTTCAACTCAGGACTGATATGGCCACTGGAGCATCTTGTGCTGCCAGGTATCTCCTTACTGGCTTACTGACCTTCCAAAAGAGGACAGCCTGTCCCCACTCAGCAGCTGGGCACCAGGCAGCCTGGGGTCACAGGAGACTTGAGGGTATGCAGACTCCACGGAGTGTCTCACCACAAGTTTCTCGACAGTCATGCTCAGGAACAAGGGCTTTGGAGCAGGTTCAGTAATAACAGATGGTCAACCTCAAGAGACAGGTTTTGGAGCAGAGCACTCCCCAAACCCTCGGTAGAAAATAGCAGCAGCTATTGTTTTCCCCTAATGTGGACATGGCAACCTTCATGGCTTGGCCCTTCTTTTCAGTCCTTTTCCTGTGCCATGGGCACAGATGCCTTTGTGCAGAGCAGTTTCTCTGGAGGCCCTGCAAAGCCTCAAGGAGCAGCAGTAGCCAAAACACAAGCAGAAGCAGACTCTAAATTTGTTCCATTGCCATCTTGCTCTGCCACCACAGAGGCAAGCAATTGAATCCAGCTCTAAGCAAAATAAATCCATTTCCCAAAGCAAGAGATACTTTGCATAAGCTGAATGGAGGGAGTTTGGATTAACTTAGCTATAGAACCAGACTTCTGGGCTTCACACACAGGAGGCTAGAGGAGAAGGAGCCTTCTTTTAGCTTGCTGAATAGTATTTTCAGTAATCTTCACAGAGCATTTGTAATGATTAAATCTGATTCTATAAGCAGTGGATAAAGATCTCTGAAGGATTGAAAAGGTAAATATTCTAAACACCAAGCTCTAGCAAAGTGTGCAGAGGCCCAGTTCTATATGTGAATGAACTAAAAAGGCAGAAAATAACCCAACCCAAAATCTCTTAGGTCAGAAAAATAAATTGAGTAGCTGTTTTTTCAGCTTTGAAGGAAAGACTGTCATAGCTTTATCCAATTTCCACATTAAGACCTCAAAATTACAGTCAAAGATGACTTTGCAGGCATTATTGCTGCAACAGCAGGATTTGTCTGGAAAGAATGCACAGAAAGAGTTTGTCTGAGGGACAGGAATTCAGATGACATGATATCAGCAAGGAGCTTGGTAAAGACCCCAAACACATCTATAATACATGGGCTGAAATCATGCTTTAAATTTATTGTTCAATTACAGCTTCAGGCTCTTGGAGTTCACTGCTGCCAAGAAATACATATGACATTAAATTAAGGAATATTTTGTTAAATATTTTAATACATTTGAGTACTTGTAACATTTTATTTAAGCATATTATTCAGGGAACAGAAAACACTGCTCTTTCCTAATTAAAGGTGTGAGTCAGCAAGAGCAATAAAATGCTTACTCTAGTGTTGGAGGAAACTCTGAGGGAGAGAAATCCTATTAGAAAGTCCCCTGTTATCCTGGCAATGCCTGCCTGAGTGACATCTCAATGTATTTCTGCTGAGTTAAGCCTTACAAGGCCCATCCACTTATGGCACAAGATTTCATTTCCCCATTAATTTATTTGATTTGTCAAGAGATTAATAGACATGTGAGATGTTAGTTAAAATTTCAGAGCACATTGTCAGGCTGGCTCAGCTAGAGGAAGGCTATTATTAGCAGGAGCTCAGCTGCTGTTTGAAGGATGGAGGCCACAAAAATTGAGGTGAGGCTGGCCACCTTTTGTAGGAAAGGTCATGCAGTCAGTGAGCAGCACCTTTCTGCTGTTTTGTTCTATGAAACCTGTAGTAAAACTCCTAAAAATCCAAAAACAACCAGGTAAAAGAAGATACCTTCATTTCCAATTAATATTCTGGCAGGGTTTGAGGTGTTTTACTTCCTGTGATCCCACCTGCTAGATACACTTGACTATGTAGCTCTGGAGAAGCATGAGGAGTAGCAAACCAACAGTTTGATCTCTCACTTATAAGGTTGGATTCACATCTGAGGAGTTCAGCAGCTGGAGGTTGGCCAACTACATCTAGACTAGGTAGGTGTGCTCCTTGGTTGAACTCATGATCCATGGTCCAGAGCACTGAGATCCAGTTTTCTTTTATCTTTGACTTTGCTTGGAAACCACAGCAGACAAAGAGTGCATCCAGGGCTCATTCCTGTATGGTTTTAGGATTTCAACAGATTGAGAGGTGGGAAGTGCCCTTGAGCCTGTAATTTCGATGGAGCTCAGTGGAGCAGCAAAGCCAATGAAAAGGATTACAAAAAGAGTTTCACCTTTAGTCTAGTTCTTTTAATTGCTGCATGGAGCATCATTAAAGCAGCTTGGATGGGATTTTCAAATGGTGAGTGTCCAGCTTTCTCCATTGCATTCAAGGACCACTAAAGAGACTGTCTATGATCTAAGCTCTGTTCAACAGGAATCCAGGATTTAAGGCAGTATTCCCTCTCAGGTGCAAATCTGGAATAAAATTTCTAAAAGGCAACATTACTGTCATTAAGAATCAAGTAGAAACAATTACTGCTAAATGAGCAATCAATACATATTAATAGTGTCTCATTCAAACATGCAGGAAAAATGCTTTGCTTCCAAAATATATCCTTGCAGGATACAATCTCTCACTGCTGTAAGGCCAGATTCCCATGTTGTCCAACCCTAATGGTACTCCCTGTCACTGGAAGTTAGTCAGCTGGGTACACTTCAAAGCAGGAGATGATGGCCAGAACATCTTCAGGCAATAACAGCATCTGAAATCAGATTTATCCTTCCTCAAAGGTCCTCTCACCAGTAAAACACCAGGTCAAACCAGATGTCATGGGGCAATATGGCCAGCTGATTCTCCAGCCCTGCCCAGCTGGGTGCTGAGTAACAGGAGAAGGCTCCCACCTCCAGGTCATGCCTGGCCAAAGGTTAGTGACATGAAGCTCTGAGCCAGCTCTAACTCCTGGAAAGCAGTGGCACCTCTGCTGTTTTCTATTGCCACCTTCTAGGTAGTTCTCTCAGAAGCAGCCAGAGGTTTGTGAGGACCTAACCCTTCCACACACTCTTTAGCCTGTAAGCAGGCTAGATCTACCTCTTCTGCATCCTCTTCCTAGGCATAACCACCTCATTGCCTGAATTGGAGGCACCTAAAATGGCTTTTTTGGATGGCACCATAACACATCACTGAGTCCCATAGCCATTTGTATCTCCCAGTGTTTCATCTGCCTTGTAAGAACTTAACTGAGTTCCTCTCCCTGCTTTCATAGACCATTTGAACCAGAGCTGTGCTTTTTAGTTTGCAGCTACAGGCATCTCTTAATGCAGTAAGTGTCTGGTTTGGGTTCAAGGGAATCAGCTTTTGTGGATGAGCATGTATGTCTTTCTTGGACTTCAGTCAATGCTCTCTTGACCATGAGGATTATATAAGAGATGGTGATGCTCTTCACTGTGGTCATCCTTCCAGGAGACTTTCCAAAGTCCAGCAGTGTTTCTGTTGTACAAACCTCCTGCAAACAGCTGTCTGCTGAAGTTTGCTGTGTTCTCAAGAGCTTTATGAAATCCTTATAGAAGCTGCAGCTGAAATTAAAACTGGTAGAAGGGTCTGGTAGGAGTTGAAAAGCACAATTCACTGAGAGCCATGAGAGTCACTTGAAGTAAACCTCTCTGAAGTGGGTACAGTCATTGCTCTGGATGAACATATGTTTGCTTTGCCCCTGTAGGAGTGGAACACATTCCCCACTGACACACAGTCTCCTTCTAAAGAGAGATTTTCTGAACACCAGCAGCTTGTCCAAATGCTAATCCTGAAATTATTGAAGCAATTCTCTCCAGACTATTACTTTTCCAATACATGTTAGTGTTATCCTGAATACTGTTTTTCTTTTCATTTATCCACAAAACCTGCAAGAGATTTTCCTCTTTAGGGCATAAGCCTGCACCTTTGAATTTAGTAAGAATGTTATTATTGAAATGATATAAATCAAGAGGATTTTTTTACATGGTACATAAAATAGGACATTTACAACAGCTATGACTTAGAAACATAATGTATTTTCCCTTTTTTTTTTTAAAGGGAGTGGCATAGTAGTTTTGCCAGAAGAGAAATATTCCCTGTTCTCTTTCCAGTTCTCTCTCATGCACATTCATTTATAGTGAACGTCAAGAAAATTACAGTGCAATAACTTAGAGTTTAGAAATTGCCCTGAACTATAAAAAAAATCATACTGAAAACAGGCAGGAAGAGTTTCTCATTTGCTGAGCACTGCCCATGAGTGCCTCAGTGGAAGAAGATGGGCACAGAGCTTACAGTAAGGGACCAGCAGTCTCTTTAATGACTGTGACAGAAATTATCCCAGATAACACAGATCCCTAAGGCCATTTGGGCTGAGTCTCTTCCTAGTACCAGAGCTGGATTTCTACTCATGGAGAGTGTCAGTGTTACCAGGCATCACCCTTCTTAACTCTTTCCCTTCAAGACAACTCCATTAGTATTATGCCGTATTTTCTATCTAAAGATCACTTTTCTCTGAAAGGTAAAGCCCCCAGTGTAATGTTCTCAGAGGACTGCCAATCCAGCATCAACCTGATACATGTGATTGCAAGCAGAAGAGCCAATGTCAAATACTGTGGCCCCAGCAGGCAGATCCAAACATCAGTGCTTTCACTGTAAGCATGACAGCACTGCAGCTTTGATGCCATAGCTCCCACCATGTCCAACACCCTCCCTTTGCACCATGTCTTGCTTTCGCTGCTTCTCTGTTTCCATCCTCAAACATCAACATTGCATGTTGATGGACAGGTTAGAGAGATGGGCAGGGAGAAACTTAATGACATTTAACAAGGGTAAATGTNGAGGAGAAACTTGTTTGCAGTTCAGGTGCCAGAGCACTGGCCCAGGCTGCCCAGGAGGCTGTGGAGTCTCCTTGTCTGGAGCTATTGCAGAGCTGCCTGGACACATTGCTGTGTGAGCTGGTCTAGGTGATCCTGCTCTGGCAGGGGGGTTGCACTAGATGATCTTTCTAGGTCCCTTCCAACCCCTAACATACTGTGATACTGTGATGTGCAGGGGTGGTTTTAAACTGTCCCTGTAATCCCTCCCTTTGCTATCAGGGGAATATCACACAGTTCTTCATAATGTTTTCTTCTTCAGAATTTCACTTAAGACCAACCTATCTCTGTGGCACACATCAGATTAGAGCTTTTCACAATCAGCGTCAGCAGAATGTGTCAGGACAAGGCAGGGAATATCTGGGGGTTGCTGTATTGCTTTTCCCATATATATGGGAAAGGATGTGGATTCAAGACATAGTGAATCTTGTGCTTTGCAAGCAGAACTCTGCAGTTTTCAGAGTTTCAGTTTCACCTGCAAAATAATGACTCCCTTGATCCCGAAGATTTTCCCATAGTCTTACAAATGCTGGTGATTGTTTGGAAATCACAGCAGCAGTGGGAATTTTGGGGGGGGGTGAAAGATGTTCAGACAGGTGACATTACTTAGTGCTTGAGGAATACATCTGTTAGTTTGGTTATTTTCCCATAGAACCCACCAGAAGGATGCTGCTCTATACTCCCACTCTTTTAAAAAGCTAATAGTCTGTTCTAAAGGTGAATGTGCAAAATACAAAGTGGTCCATAAAGATCCATCATTTTCTGGGAATAAGCAACCCAAGACTGTGTAATCAGAATGGGCACAGCAGTTTTGCTAGTAGCCACCTGAGGTTAAATACTTTGCTTGCACCTCATCCAGACAACCCTGGCACAACTGTGAAACCACCATGGAAAATGATAGATGATATAATGTGGAAGTCCAAGGACATAGCTGAGCTTTACATGCTCTGTTCCTGGAAATGGGTCAAAGACATTCCTGTCCTTTATTGATCTTGTCATTATCCCAGCATGAAATTGGGAAATAACCAATACAATTAATTTCTCAGAAGACATTATCTGAATGAGGAGCTTTCATGCCTCTTCTTAACTGAGAGTCAAATGCCTCTGCAGATGTTCCTCTGAATTTACTGATAGATTTTTTTTCCTTTGAGCTTTTTGCAGGTGGAAATGTTTCCTGGGAAAAACAAGGCTCCTAAAGAGAAGTAACCATATTGTTGCAGCAGCCGAAACCTTGGAACCATCCACAGACATTTGCACATGCTGAAGGAGTAGCCAAGCAATAGCATTTTGCAATTGCTGCTATCTACCTTAAATCATCCAGCCTCCAGAACAACCCCATGAACTCCCAGCCTCCAGTTTTTGGCCTGAGGTGCAGGTTTCTTGGGTCTCCTGGAATAACTCCAACTCCCAAGTGAGATGACAGTGCCAAGGGCTGAAGTGTTGCAGCTCTGCTTCTATCGCCGCGCGGAGCTGCGGAAGAAAAGGGAGCTGGGTCCTGCCAAGCAGACCACAAACGACTTGCTGAGCCCATTGTTGCTTTGCCTCCCTCAAAATAGGGGTTCTCTTCTTCTCCTGGCTGTGTTTTGTATCCGAGCACGATGCTGATTTGTTCCCAAATGTGAAAGGAGACCCAGGGGGGCTCTGAAATGGCCAGAGGCTTCTCAGCTGAAAGGAAAATCTCATGCCTGCTTTCCCAGCCTCGCTGGAGCTGGTGGCTGTCTCTGATAGCAGGTGGATCACCACCCTCCTGGGAGCAGACCTCACACTCACAGTGTTTCAGGCTAGGTCAGTCCCAAGATTCTGGCTTATTAGTGGTCCAAATGACAGCAGTGGGAAAGGCTACCTTTGGCTGCACATCCCTCCTGAGCCCTTTCCTCATTACTCTTTGCACCTCTCATTGCAATGCACCAGATGCCGAGATGGAGGTAGCCAAGGAGAAGGAAAGCATTAGGGGCAGTAAATAAGTTCATGTGAAAAGTTAATGCCATCAGTTGAAAACCTCAGCAATGGAACATTATCAATCTTTGGAAGTTATTATGCAGAAGCAAACTGCTGAGTGCATAAATATTTTACAGTCCTTAAACTCTTGAGCAGTTACTGGAGCTGGGATTGAATCTCTTCCGGCGTGACTTGACAAAATAACACAAAAGGGAGAGAATAGACTGCAAACCAGGAGGATGAAACCTTGGAGTCCATCCAGAGAACCCATTCTCCTCCCATACTGGGAATTGTTGTCATTCACTGACTGTAATGAAGTTACTTTTTCATCACACTCAGAATAAGTATGAAAAGAGCAGAGTGCAATGCTTGTTATTAATCATGGAAAGATTTGCAGTATTTGAACCTGATCACAGTCTTCTTCTGCATGGTTAAGGTTACTAGTGGCTTCAGATAGAGACTCTGAGAGATTTCTCATTCCATCATCAACCTGAAGGAATGGACTTGCTATATCAGGGCCTCAACGCAGGCTCTAACGTTCCTAAATTTCCTATTGTATTCCTACAAATACATAGGAAAATTCCCAGTATTTCCTGAAGGAGTCATTTATACTGTGACTATAACCCTTTCCATGACCATAATGACTTTATTTGCTGTGTCTATGTTAAGAAAAGTTGGGTAGCATCCCAATATGGCTTTCCACATGGGATGATTGATCTTCTTCTGGCTGCACAGAAAATCCCATGCGTTTTCTTAACTGCAAAACTGAGGATGAACACACTAAAGTGCAAACTTGGCTTTGCAAACCCTTTCCTTTTAGGCTGTTCCCTGCATGCCATGGAAGGGTATGCTCCACTGATGACTCCAATGAAAATTCACTGCCTGCCTCAGGAACAGCTGCTAAAGCACTTCCACCTCCCACGTGCAGCCCATGCTGGCTGCTTGTGGCATCGAATGGAAACACAGTGTTGACCCTTTTCCAGCAAGCAGGCATGGCTTTTCCCTGGAAAAAAATCTGTCTTTCTTCCTAGGAGGAGAAGAGCAATCCTTGCCAGTCCCTCTCCTGTTGTCAGGATCCTCTGACTCCTCTGTGCCATGACTGAACCCTCCACATGCTCAGAGCACAGAAGGAACCTGTGGCTCAGAAATGTCCTGCACTTCAGCACAGCTTCAGAAATAACTTCTTTTTTTTTCCCCTTGTGATGTTTTTGTTTGTTTGTTTTCAAAAGCTGTGTGTGTGTCAGGCAGGAAAGTCTGCTTGCCTGGAGTCACTCTATAAACAAGTTGACAAGCTCTGACCCTAAGGTAGCGAGGAGGCAAACTCCTCTGTTAATCTGCTAGAAGAGGGTGTCACTCAGGTTAAAGGCAGGCTGCTTTCTAGCTCCTGTGTTCACTGAAGATATTGCAGTAAAGGTTAAAAATCCTTTTCTTTAGGAAAAGTGTCCCTTTCTGTATTTTTAACACCCATCAGCTTTTGTCGTGCTGAGAAAAGGTGCTCAAGGAGTGCTTTTACCAGAACTGATGGGAGGAATACTGGGCAGGATTAGCCTGTGTCTGTGTAACAGCAGCATAACTTAGACCCCACTAAATTCAATTAGACTCTCCATTACATTAAATTAGACTCCTCTTTGCTTCTTAGGCTCACCTGACAAAAAGAAAATGAATTGCTGTGATTTACATGCTTGAGCCATCTTTCAGCCTCTTCACATGTAGGACATACACACATTTAAATCCATGTAAAGTAAATGAAGGTGGATTGAAGGAAACACAAAATGTTTGCATCTTTCACCAACTTATACATGCATTTGTCCTAATAGTCTCAGTCCTGGAAAAGAATTGTGCTTCAGAGGGCAAAGCAGGGTGAAGGCTTTTCTCCATCCCTTCCCTCACCAGGACATAACCCTCTCTCTCTAACTGACCTAGCCCCATTGCCACTTCTAGGTTTCTTTGGTTTCCCTAAGGGATGCGGAATGGTTTTTATATTCACTACCTCCCTCCTTCATCCTTCCTTGCTCCTACCCCTATGACAAACACGGAATAGTATTTCCTTTTTCATGACTGAAGAAAAACTTCCAACAATTCATTCAATTTTTGGTGCTTGCTTCCCTCCTGTGTGTCTGTGAGGTTGAGTAAAGAAAGGGAGAGTACTTCATTTTGGATTTGTCTACTAAATATCCCTCTCCTTTTCTCATGCAACAGCACAGAATATGATTAAGAAATATTTTCTTCCTTGGAGCAACTGTTACAGAAAGCAGCTGGTACAGAAACATTCTGTTAAACTTAGGCTGGGTTTAATTTTGAAAGTTACATCTCCACAATGTAAATTCTGACTCTGGAAATTTCCTTCCAATGTTTAATCAACCCTTGGGAAACACACTTGTAGCAGCTGTTCTTTTGAAGCTGGCACACCAGATCAAGCTTTGTGTTAGATAAAGTGTGTTTCTCATATCTCCTTTCAGAGTAGTGAACATTTAAAAGCTGAGTTAGATATCTTCCAGCTTCAGCAGTGCTGACAAGAGTCCACTCAGCCTATGCCTTCAGCTGTGAACTTGCAGACTTTCCAGGACTTTATAGAGCTTTAGGTGTTCAATACTAAATCATACACTAATTGTGACTTTGTCTTGGCCCTATTACCTTGCCTGGGTGTTGTCTTTTGTCTGATTTTTGCCTCCTATCCTTTCTTTCTCCACTTCCTTCTTTGCTCACAGGCAGCTGCTTGCTAATGTCTACATATTTGAGGGGAGCATCATATTTCCTCTGTGTCTAGCTGGTACTTATTCAGGAACTGCTCCACATGATGCTGAAGTTCTCAAAAGCCTCAACCTTGGGCTGCAAGAATCCTACACTGCTGAACTGTGACTTTATCTGAGAAGCCTGCTGAGTTAAGCTCAATGTCAGTGGTGCTGGGTGGAGCTCAGTCTTCCTCAGAGCAAGTCCCTGCCTGTGTAGGGCATTGCTGCAAGAGGTCCTGCATTTCTGCCCCAGAAAACTGAAGGTACCAGTTGCATCCCATGATGCTTTCTATTATAAATCCTCCGAATCACTGAGTTTTCATAAGAAAATATAAAAGATACATCCATATGCTTGCACATGTTGGACAATACTCTGTCTCCTTGTGTTGTGCTACACTTTCGCAATAAAATAACAGTCTGGTTTTGTACAGCACAGCATAAAGTGGATTTGCTTTTTCTGCAACCTTAAATTCATGTAAAAGTGGCATTCAGGAATATTGATTTCTTCCTGTGATATATACTGCCATGTCGGTATCAGAACAGCTCAGCATGGGCCAATACTTTTGGTTCTAAATACAGCAATATGAATAGAAAGAGTTTCACTTTTAGATGTGCAGAAAGCAAATTGGGGTTACTCAGAGTGGAGATGTCCAGCAGGACAAGGAGTCAGGAAGTTTTAAGATTCTCCAGACTCACAGTTGAGTCTCTCTTTCAAGACAGATGGCTGTAAGTAGACAATAGATGCCAGCAAATGCTAGCTATTGTTCTAGGCTTAAGTTCTGTGTGGCTGGTGACCTGCTGATAACTGCTCTCCTGCTCATGCATGGTCCTGGAGATAACTAACAGCCCTGGCCCTGCATGCCCAAAGCAGAAACAGAGCCCCTCTGTGCTACATCTACAGAGGAGATAACAGCCATGGCTGATGAGAGCATGTCAGAGGCAGCAGAGGATGCCACAGGGATGATAACAGGGGGGACATGACAGCCAAAGGCCTAAGCTTTTTGGTGCATGACAGGAGCTGGGAGGAGGCCCCTGGGAGACTCCTGCATGGTAAGGTGTGCTCATCTCAACATGGGTTATGCCATGTGGCACTAAGTAATGTCCCATATCTTAAAGAAATACTATGCAAATCAGATGAGAATATACAAGTCAGATGAGTGATGTCCTTTGGTTCAGCTTTTGGGTACTGCCACACATACTTCGGGGCTCAGCAACTTATCAAGTACCTAAGAAGTCTTCCTTCAGCTTTTTTTTTCCCCAATAAGTCTTTGAAATATAGTCCAGTCTATTTTTCACACAGTGCTTTGATATCAGGGTGTTGTGCACTGTTTAAGAAACAGAACAAAAAAAAGGAGACATTTAGTAATGCATACTAATCTTTTGCTCTTTAGGAGCTTGGCAAAAATGCTGTTAAATATGGGCTTTTCAAGGCTCCTAGCTTGGGCAAAGTAAAACCAAGGATGTGGCTCTAAAAATCTTCCTCCTCACTAAAGCATGTGTTTTAAATGGTCTATAGTACTCGGTAATCTACCTTCTGGTTTCCTTCCAGGCCTCTTCATTGCTATCTCCACTTGCTGCAGAAATCAAGTCTTGTGTACGTGGGAGGCATGGTGTTGCACGGATTTATCACAGGAAAACAGAGCACTCCTTATTGGAGACACACTGCTAATACCTCTGAAAGGCTACAGGGCCTGCTGGAAGGGGCTTAAATCATCCACTGGGATTGATTTCAGCTCAAAGTTATGCATGCAAAATAGCCATAAAAAGGGTGGTTCAATGAATCTTTCCTGCCTGGAACTTGCATTGCACTTTTTAGGTGACCTGCTCTGGCACAGACACATGGCACACAACCTCTCCCATCCCTGTCCTTCTCCCTTGTCCTCTTCTCCCAGGGGAAAGAACCATGAGAAAAAACTCTAAGCTGCAAATCTGCTGGCCATATCCTTTGAGATGTGCAAGCCTCCAGCAGGGACCTGTTCCTCAGCTCAGAGACCCCGTGCAGGGACATCACCCCCAGGGCTGGGGGCCCTCTGGCAGTCCCCATCCTAGCCCCCACACAGCAGCACTGCTGCTGCTTTGGGACATTTAGCTGAACCTAGAGGGTTGGCTGTTTTTGCCTTGTGCTGCTGCCTGGAACAGTTGTTTCATCTCAGCCCAGATGCTCTGTTTCAGAGGTGAACAGCATGATTCCTGTATACGTTTGCTTTCTCAGTTTGTCAAGCATTTAAGTGCCTTTCATCTTGAAGTATCTTAAATGATAATATGCACTTATATAGCTCAAACTCCTCTAATGAACGAGGTTCTTCATAAACACTTGGTAATTAGGCCTCACAACAGCCCAACAAGCTGGGAACTGCTCTTTGCCTTGGTGCAGAGAGATGAGATGAGGCTGCATGGAAACAAGCAGGGTTCAGGCTACCAGCTAGATGTGCAATAGCCCAGTGGCCATGAGGTGCTAGGAGCTGGATCTGCACTACTGCCTGTCCTGTGGGGCAAAGATGCTGGACTCAGTCATCACAGCTTCCTGGGAAATTCATGTCCATTTTGCCCAAAGAGGCAAGCAGCCAGCTTCAGACATATATTCTTGTAGGAAAAGAAAAAGAGAAATGTCAGTGTAAAGTGGACATTTCCCATCAGAAAATATTCCAGTAAAATGGGAAAAGAAAATGCCCTAAGAAGATCTGCCTGCTGATTCTCTTGCTCTACCTCTTTTTCTACCATACTCAGCACTGCTCTCATCTGTCACTGGCAGCTTTACTGTGGGAATTCCCTTTCTCTCTGATATTTTTTCTGTAGCACTTTCAGCTGTGCCAATCAGGAATTATGTGTATCACAATTGTAGCTTTCAGCTTAAAGAAAGGACCTCTAGTGCAAGGTCTTTCATTGTGTCTTCCATAGTCTCTCTTCCAAGGATACAATGAAAGCTACTTGCTTGAGTCAAAGGAATTGGCACAGCTCAGATGCATGTAGCTGCTACTTTTCCTCTAGCAGTGTCTTACACAACCTACAGATACTGAACTCTCTTTGGATCACCTTCCTATCTCCTTGCTTCTGCCACTTGCTTTTCACTAAGCCATATGATTCAGTTCTCCTGCTGAAATACACAGAGATCTGACAGTAATGTTGCCTTCCTCCCATAATGACCATGAAGAAATAGACTTACTCATTTTTCAAAGGCCTGAAGTTAGCCACACCAGCAGTACAGCAGGAGTGTGTTTTGCCTTCCCAATGCAGCAGTGAAACTAAGACACCATCAAGGTGTCCCCATGCTTTTCCCAACTTTGTTGTGTCTTTGCTAGTGCTGTCGAGGTGCCTTTTTGGTGGCTTGGTCCTGCCCACCCTCCTGCCCTATGGGGATGGTTCTCCCATGCCATTTGGGAGCTCCGTGCTGCAGCTTCTAATTCAGTTTGCTCTTTTGTTCTCCTGCCATCTCCCTTCTCCAGCTCCTTCCCTGTTTGCAGAGGGTTTTCCTGCCCTCTCTGCCCTGCTCCCTGTCTCTACTCAGCTCAACAAGCCCTGGACCTGCTTGAGTCCTCAGCAGCAAGGGACAGCAGCCCTGTCCCCCCCACACCTGGCACACACTCACCAGCAAAGTTGCACTAATGCTTCTCTTTGCATCCTCCTCCCTCCCCTTTGTTTTTGAGGTGGCGTCTGTCTTTCCTTATAGCAGATAGTGTGAGCAGAGAGAAACCAGACTCAAGGTAAAATTCCCATTAAGTTCAGCAGGGGCAGGTTTTCACCTCAAGTGTTTCATGTTCTGGGTGTTGGACAACAACATGAAAGGACTCCACACTTGTAAAACCTGAGCTGCCGCAGCTGGTCAAGCCAAGCAAAGGCAGATGCAGTTCCTGGTGCCCCCTCCAAGCCCCTCACCGTGGCCATGCATGCTCCTTCCCAGACCTGGGAAGGTCATTAATCTCTCCTCTTAGCTGTTTATTGTCACCATTTTGGCAGCTATTGTTGAGTGCTTAGTTACCTCTGCATAGCCTGAACTGGGCTGTGACTTCTACTGCTGCTGCCCAGTGGTACCTTGAACCTTGTTGTCTTGCAAGTGTTCTCCCCTTCAGCCCAGCCTTTCACATCTTGATTGTGTTGCTGCTATTGCTGGGGCTTTACAGGACTCTTAGTCTGAGTCCTGCTAGCTGGCTTCCTGGGACACTCATTTCCCCAGCACCTCTGTGTCAAATTAGTGAATTCCTGAGATCTTGTTACGATCTTCCTTGCTTTCCTGCATGCTTGCCAGCTGCCTTCTACTCATCCATCTTCGGCTTTATCTCCACTTCTGCCCTAAGTACCAGCTCTGCCCCATGTCTCACTGCAGATCACACTGTTTTGCCTGACAGTTGGTCTTCCACTCAGTCACTGCCCTATAGAGGCTTTACCCTTGGCTCCCTTTGTTGTTGCTAGCCACCAGGTCAATCCCAGTGTCACTGTGCCTGTGGCTGCTGACAGGCTGTCTATCAGCTTACCCTGGGGTCTTGATTTTTCTACTCATCAGTCTCTTGCTGAGCTGGTGTTTAGTCCCTGGGAGGCTTGCTGCAAGAGTACACCATTTCCAAGGAGACATCCCTTCTTGTCTGTGCAGTTTTTGCTCCTGGCTCTTTACTGTCATTCCTGCCTTTCACTTGTTTTATAGGTACTCAGGGGAAGAGGTCTTGTGCTCAGAGTCCCATGGTACTGAATAATTTCTGCATTATAACCTACTGCCTGAGAAAATGTACCTTGCATTTCTGTTCTTGCTTGAATGCTCTCCACATAGCCCACTTTTTAGAAAGAGGAGTAACACTTTAGTATGCCCATGTAGTTCTTGACTTTCAAATGGAACAAGTCAGTCCTGACTCTGTCTTAGGGCTGGTATTTTCCTGGCCTGATCACTCTGTTCACACTGTTTGGTGAGCATCAGCTGAGCATTCCAGTCTGGCTGGCAGAGACACTCACTGACTTGCCTGCCTAACCATCTCCTGGTGACAGTCTGCTGGGACCACTGCTCTGGCTAGTGCTGTGATCACTGATCTTCTCTCAGCAAGCAGCAGGATTTTCTTTGGCATTATGCCTTTACAAGGTAGTCTGGGTCAGTTTTACAAACTGGAGCCAAAACTTCCAGAAGCTCAACTCTTTTCTCAGGAAAAAAAGAGGTTTGAAACTTTTTATTTTAATAAACAAAAGTGATAAAAAAGAAGTGAAGAATATTTTACTCCTATGCACTGATCTAAGAACAAAGAAAAGAAAGCTTTAGATGACCTGGTGCAATAGCAGATTAGGTTTCTAACTCATCCCAAGCTAAGAGTGAATGTCATAGTGTAGTTGGTTTAGTATAAACAAGAATAACATTTCTTTCTTTTGGGAGATAGGAAAGGAATTCTGGGACATCATGGAATTTAGAGTTTGTAAATATAAAGCATTTTATAAAGTAAAAGTTAGTTCCACTAGGCTCTTCTGATTGCTCCATCTAAGCAATATAGGTGCTTGCAGGACCCACTCCTGTCTTGTATGAGGGCAGAATCTGGCTAGCATCTTCACTAAAATAGATTTCTGTCTGTCTTCTGCAATGAGGAGAAACCACAACTTCATAGAAGCATAATTTGGAAAAGTAAATAAATAAGGAAGGAAGAAATTGTGACCTCTAAGGGAGTTTGAAAGTTTCAGTGAAGGAGAAGGCTGGATGCTGAGATTGAATTGAATAACTTTAATAATGCATTTTTCTGGGTAGCAAGAAAAAACAAAACCCTGAATTAAACTAAAACCTATCAATAACATAAAGAAATGAGCTTGAGACTGAAGGATTTGCATCAACATCTGGACCTGGGGCTTGAAAACTATGTGGCTGAGGTAATTCCATTTTATAAACCCAGCTTATGAACAGTACACACAGCATATGAACAAGTGCAAAGCCTGGAGCCACATAAACTGTGTATTTCATTCCTGGACATTGAAATAACAAAAAGGGCAGAGTCAAAGGGCTCTTCTCAGCACATGAGCTTTAAATCTATGTGGAGGGCCCATGTGACACTTCAATAATAACACTGGAAATATGGAAAATGAGACTAAGCAATATTTACATTGCTCTTTCATTTTTACTGGGGTGAAGGGTTAAAGTTGGTTAATGATAGGCTGATTTGGTCAAGAATATGGGCTCCATCACCTTTCCAGAGCATTCTGAACAAATAAAATTAATAAAATGTTTTCACAGGATCAAATTCTCATTGCAATCTGAAGCCATTTCTTTCAGAAAACACCTGTTTACTTGTTAAAGCAAGTAAGGACACTCTTGCTTTACAGTGCAAACTGAAATAAATAAAACCAAATGGACTATTCCTTCAATTCTTTGGCACTTTTCTCTCCTCTCTGCAGAGGGCCTGTTTGCAAAGGCCTGCAGTGAAAGGACAAGGGGCAATGGTTTTAAATTGGAGATGAGTCGATTTAGACTTGATACTAGGAAAAATTTCCTCCCCATGAGGGTGGTGGAACACTGGCCCAGGTTGCCCAGGGAGGTGGTTGAGTTCCCATCCCTGGAGGCATTGCAGGTGAGGCTTGCCAGGGCTCTGGGCAAGCTGATGTAGTTGGGGATGTCCCTGGCCACTGCAGGGGGGTTGGACTAGATGAGCTCCAGAGGTCCCTTCCAACCCAAACCATTCTGTGATTCTGTGAAACTGTTTCCTGAACTCATATATTCAAAGAAAAATTGCCAAGAAAGCTGATGAGTTTTTTCTGTATACAGTTTGTCACTTGAGAGCTATATTTTCATTCTTTGAATTTCACCAGTCATTTCAAGAGTTTCAGCACTGAGGAAAACATCTTGTCTCCATAACCACAAACAAATAACATCACAACAAAGGAGATACCACTTCCAATTTCAGATTCAGCAGTTTATCAGAGCAAATCTTTTCTAAGATTTCTAAGTAATTTGTTTTTTCTGCCTTAAAGGTATTTTCTTAGATTCACAGGTTCAACATTTCTGCTAATGTTGTGTTTCAGACATGATGTGCTTTGTGGATGCTTCTGCTATATTTTTCCTGCAGGAATGGAAGTTGATAACAATAGAGACTTCAGTTATCTCTGCTTCTTTTAGGAAGGTACCACTACAGAAAAAAATCTGTGCTGCTTTTCCAATGTCAGGGTAAATAAACCTGCGTAGTGTATGCCTATACTATACTCACAAAATGTATATGCCTTCTCTGGCTGGAAAAAAAAGACCTAATGGAACAAACACTCTGCATTCAGGAGAGAAATTGTGCATCACTGTAACTCTACTGAGTTCTGTGAGTGTGCAATGGACAATTTTGGATCGAGTTTAAATAATTGGAATTCCATCTCTTTATTTGCCTGTTTTTCTCCCCAAATCCTTGTTATGACAACTTGCATATATAAATATTAAGATTTATTTCCTTCCCATTTCTTAATGTGTTCCCCAGAGACAGCAAAACAGCTTGACTACAGTTAACAGAAATTTTAAAAGGGAGTCAAAATATTTAATTGAATTGGTTGTGTCAGTGACTTAATCACCTAATTGCTGGGATTCTCTTTCTGTGATACAAATTGTCAGAGAATATGGAAGATCAGTTACATTGCTGAAGACTGGAAATAATCTTCCAAATGACTTAAATAGCTGAACAACACAGGCAAAATATGCCCTGAATGTACATCCAATGCAAACTTTGGCTTAAACAAGTCAGAACACCATGTCTGTTTTTCTTTAAATTGAGTTTGATAGGATACTAGGTGTCTATTTGAGTTATACTTTAAGGTGATGGAATATTAATATAATGCTTTTGCATGCATATGTCCAAAACCACATTTATGATTTTTTGTTCCTAACTGTCATCTTATATTACTTGGATTAAAGATACAGGAGCATTTTTGGACACGTGCAATCAATATCACAATCTTCCACCATCTGCAGTGCAGAAATGGAGAGAACCTGGAGGCTTGAGGCTTTCCAAAGGGAGATAGCCTAAGATGAAAGTTTGGAACTACATTGGAAACCACATCTTGTAGCTTTGTTTTCAAGATGGATTCTAGATACAATCTCATTAGCCTTTCTGGTTTTACTTAAATAAAGCATGTCTTTTAATGGTTACGAACAATATCACTCAGAATGTATATGTTATTCGCTCTAAATGTTATTTATAATTACCTGCTGATGAGTGTACATGAACCCAGCAAACTCAGCTTGTGCTCACTCAGTCCCTCAGTTTGACTGAGAATGAAAAGAGAGCCAAAACACATTCTTGAAACTAGAGAAGAAACCCTGAGGTGTGGCACAGAGCAAGAGCAGGGAGGAGATGTACTCCATAAAATGGTTCTTTGCCTGCTTCTCTAATAGTATCCGCCTTTACACACACTAATGTCTTTGGAAATGGCAATGCTGTGCAAATCCAAGGATGTAAACTTACCCAAGTTGTGCTCCAGTATTAGTAGGAGAAGAAATCCTTGGGGCAATGCCAAGAGGTCTCTTGGAAACTTTGGATGGGGAGTTTAGTAGGGAACTGCTGCAGAGGAGGAGGAGGTTTGTGGCTGCGTGGCACAGGCACTGCTTCCCCCAGGCTGAGGAAGGACACCGGGCCTCGTGGGCTGGAACACTATCAATTCCCAACTAGCCCAGGGGAAGCCACGGCAAATCGAGTCACTGCTCATGAAACTTGATAACTTTAACAGCTCCACTCTTTATGGGACATTTTCCTGGGTGACTGATAGGAAATCAAAGGCTGGCCATGGTCCCTCCAGGAGGGGGTTGGCCTGGCTCTCTGCTCCGCCCTGGCTGTGGGGAAAGCTGAGGGAACGCCCAGGCTCCTCTCGCCGTGGCGGGAAGAGAGCGGAGAGGAGAGTCAGGCGCTGGCAGGGGCTGTGAGAGAAAACACACTCTAGAGACAGTGAGGAGGCACAAGTGTGAGTAAAAGCAAGTAAGTAAATGAAGGTGCAAGTGTAAGCAAAACGGGCATTGTTCCTGCACAGCAGGGCTGGGGTTTGGTTATGAACCATGAAAAGCTGTCTGGGAGCTGAGCTGAGCTCTGCTTGCAGTGGGAGTGCTACCTGGAGAAATGCAATGCACAACACTTCTCCAACTTCACCTTCTGAATTAAACTCACCTCATGAAACACTTTAGGTTTTGACACACTTGGATTTTATGGAGAGCTTAAAAGGGTGAAGCTGGAGCAATGTGTTGGGCAGGTGGATATGTTGTGAGCTTCCTCTGTCACAAAGAAACCTAAACAATTATAACTTGGATAAGGCCAAACAGATCTTGCATTGTTCTCACTTTTTTGTACAGCAAATTCTTCACCAGACTGAGACCTTGTGTGCCAAGTTTCAGACTGGAGAACATTTCATGGCTGAGTTATGAACCTCTGGAAGAAGAGGTTTGTAACGTATATGCTGACACAGCCAGAGCTGTAAGAGAGTGAACAGCATTGCAATGATATCTTATTTACCTCGAGCCAGGAGCATATAAGGAAAGCTAAATAATGTATTCCTGCTGCTACAGATCATTTAATCAGTAACACCTCTTATTTTATTTGGTCAGTTAAAACTAGGAAGTTCATGCACTGATTAAGGAAGTGTCTACTGCTCTGCATCACCAGATTTACATGTTTGTACATGATAAAGCACTCCCATATTTACTTGAAATTTATTAAACACTATTCTTCAGAAAACAACAACTGAGAAAGAACAGAAAAGCACAGCACAGAGTAAGCAAAACTGCAGCAGCTTATTGCAAATGACTACAACCATTACAAAAGGAACATATAGGTGACTGCTGGATATGACTGAGCACCCAAATATTAGCTGGTGATGCTTTTTTCCCCAGATATGAACAATTTACAACAGAAACCCCAGAAATACTCTGCTGTAGCACAATACTTGGTTAACTGAACAGGAGAGCATTGCATTGAGCTAGCAAATTAAAAACAGGAGGATAGTCGCCCACAGGTAATCTGAGGAAAGCAGCCTGGATATCACAGCCACTGACTGCCAGTCTCTGCCACTAACTGCACATACAGCACATCTGTTAGGGATGTACACAGTGCAGAATTTACTGGATCAAGTTGGTTGATCCTGTACAAGAACCATTGCCTGTGCTTTGGCATTTCTGTACTGAGACTTCTCTGATGTCCATTACTGGGTCTGGAAACCTTGGCAAGTTGCACTACAAAATAAACCTCCTAATTCTAAGAAGTGTTTTTTCAGGCACTGCTATCACTTCTGGATGAAACATGTTCAGCCTTCTGGAGTAGATAAATAAGTCTACCCATGCAATGTGTAATGTTTTGTTTTGTCCTTTCTAAAACCGAAATGACTGAAATAATATTTCAGGAGAAGATTTTGCTGCCCTTGCTTCAGTGTGCCTTGGCAATCTCCAGGCAGTGAATAGCTTCTCCAACTTCAGTGGAATGCATCTTGGATGGGATCTAGAGCTCAGGGTGAATTTAGCTGGCCTGCTGCAGCTGCAGGAATTCAGGGGCACGTTCTTACACATCAGACAGGAAAAATTACACAAATGTCCAGGGAGAAGTGTCTATTGTCAAGCTGGTATCCAAGAAAAACCATCATATACATTAAAGAATGTGTCTTTTTGGCACTTGCTGAAGTAAGAACAGTCAAGAATGTGTGCTCTGAGCTCTTTTTAAGTCATTACATGATGAGAGTGAGCCACATTTGCTGAGCATTTTTGCAGAACTTCCCTGTACAGCTTGCTGAGGGTCTGCTTGAGCTCAGCCGTTCCTGCTAGATCTGACACTGTCCTGCTTAGGCACAGGAATCAAACTGACAGACTCAAACTGATTTTCTTCCTGGTAATCTGTTTATTTCTCCACCTACAAGGCACAGGCACTCTTTGCTCTGTAATTTAACGTCCGCCTCCTTTTCCGCCAAGGTTGGTTTGGTATTTCCTTTACAAACCTCAATTGTTGGCATTAAAATCTTGGCCATTTCGATCCTACTGGACTAAAACTTGGCACACTAATTCTCAGCTAGCAATTCAGTTGTTCTACAAAATTTCTTCTTTTCTTATGAGTAATCTGTGACTGATCTTTATCCCTGCAATCTCCACTACATTTCTTGGTCCCCTGAAGGTGAATCACTGGCAGCAACTGGCTTGAAAACGCTGCTGACTCCCCTTGCAAACACTTAAACCAGAGCCTAAACTCTATACCAAAACACAGTTGTCATTCTGTCTGTCTGTCTGTCTGCAGGCAGCCTTTCTCTCTTCTTGCTTTCCTCTCCATATCAGGCAGAAGTCTCACAGTGGAAACCACAAGGTTTTTGTCTAAAAAGCATCCTATATGAATATTTATTGCCAGGTTTTGTCTCTTTCTCTGAAGCTCTGGGGACTGCTATTCCTTGGCTAAAGTCACTAGAGTGAGTGGGTCATTGTCAAGGGTTGGGGCTGGGCTGGTCACTAGATGAATGACAGATGCTCTCTATGAACCTCTCTCTCTTTCCAAAGGGGAAGAGAAAGGAAATATGGGAGAGAGACTGATGGATTGGAAAAGAAAACCAAAACTACTTAAGTTAAAATAATAACACTAAAATGAAATACATACAAATATATACAGAACCAATATTGAGCCCAACACCTGATGTCAATTACAGCATCATTCATCACTGATGCTGTGGGCAGGCACTGTGAAGTCTCAGTGGCAGAAGGGACCCAGATGCAGGAGCTGGATTTTGGGACTGGATCCAGGAATGCAGGGATTAGGATCAAAAGCAGAATAGACAGAGTCCTCCTTGGACACCAGTTATTGAAGAAAAGAGCTTGACCCTCATGATCCCTCAGCTTTATACTGAATATGATGGACATGAATTGAATTTCTTGTTAGTCAGCTTCAGGTCACCTGTCCTGTCCCCTCCTCCTTGCAGGTGCCACCTCTTACTTACTGCACCCCAAGGTGGGACACAAGGTTTAGCAGTGACCTTGGCCTCTGTGGAAGCAAATATAAGCAAGAGACTTTCTGTACAGCAATCCTTAGTAGTAACTATCAACATCAAGAATTACCACTTCCAGAAGCAGACACTGTCTGCAAAAACATGCCATTAACTGCAGAAAGTGCAATCACTTAGGAGATACTTAGCTGAAAAGTAAAATTACTAAACAGAATTAGTTCTGTTCTAACTCAGACAGTCATTAATCAGATTGAAATCATAATTTCCATGTTCCTGTAGAAGAACTCAAGGGAAAAAGCAATTTGCTTTCTAATCTTAGACTGCTGTCCCCTAATGTGGACAAAACNTTTTTTCAGGCACTGCTATCACTTCTGGATGAAACATGTTCAGCCTTCTGGAGTAGATAAATAAGTCTACCCATGCAATGTGTAATGTTTTGTTTTGTCCTTTCTAAAACCGAAATGACTGAAATAATATTTCAGGAGAAGATTTTGCTGCCCTTGCTTCAGTGTGCCTTGGCAATCTCCAGGCAGTGAATAGCTTCTCCAACTTCAGTGGAATGCATCTTGGATGGGATCTAGAGCTCAGGGTGAATTTAGCTGGCCTGCTGCAGCTGCAGGAATTCAGGGGCACGTTCTTACACATCAGACAGGAAAAATTACACAAATGTCCAGGGAGAAGTGTCTATTGTCAAGCTGGTATCCAAGAAAAACCATCATATACATTAAAGAATGTGTCTTTTTGGCACTTGCTGAAGTAAGAACAGTCAAGAATGTGTGCTCTGAGCTCTTTTTAAGTCATTACATGATGAGAGTGAGCCACATTTGCTGAGCATTTTTGCAGAACTTCCCTGTACAGCTTGCTGAGGGTCTGCTTGAGCTCAGCCGTTCCTGCTAGATCTGACACTGTCCTGCTTAGGCACAGGAATCAAACTGACAGACTCAAACTGATTTTCTTCCTGGTAATCTGTTTATTTCTCCACCTACAAGGCACAGGCACTCTTTGCTCTGTAATTTAACGTCCGCCTCCTTTTCCGCCAAGGTTGGTTTGGTATTTCCTTTACAAACCTCAATTGTTGGCATTAAAATCTTGGCCATTTCGATCCTACTGGACTAAAACTTGGCACACTAATTCTCAGCTAGCAATTCAGTTGTTCTACAAAATTTCTTCTTTTCTTATGAGTAATCTGTGACTGATCTTTATCCCTGCAATCTCCACTACATTTCTTGGTCCCCTGAAGGTGAATCACTGGCAGCAACTGGCTTGAAAACGCTGCTGACTCCCCTTGCAAACACTTAAACCAGAGCCTAAACTCTATACCAAAACACAGTTGTCATTCTGTCTGTCTGTCTGTCTGCAGGCAGCCTTTCTCTCTTCTTGCTTTCCTCTCCATATCAGGCAGAAGTCTCACAGTGGAAACCACAAGGTTTTTGTCTAAAAAGCATCCTATATGAATGTTTATTACCAGGTTTTGTCTCTTTCTCTGAAGCTCTGGGGACTGCTATTCCTTGGCTAAAGTCACTAGAGTGAGTGGGTCATTGTCAAGGGTTGGGGCTGGGCTGGTCACTAGATGAATGACAGATGCTCTCTATGAACCTCTCTCTCTTTCCAAAGGGGAAGAGAAAGGAAATATGGGAGAGAGACTGATGGATTGGAAAAGAAAACCAAAACTACTTAAGTTAAAATAATAACACTAAAATGAAATACATACAAATATATACAGAACCAATATTGAGCCCAACACCTGATGTCAATTACAGCATCATTCATCACTGATGCTGTGGGCAGGCACTGTGAAGTCTCAGTGGCAGAAGGGACCCAGATGCAGGAGCTGGATTTTGGGACTGGATCCAGGAATGCAGGGATTAGGATCAAAAGCAGAATAGACAGAGTCCTCCTTGGACACCAGTTATTGAAGAAAAGAGCTTGACCCTCATGATCCCTCAGCTTTATACTGAATATGATGGACATGAATTGAATTTCTTGTTAGTCAGCTTCAGGTCACCTGTCCTGTCCCCTCCTCCTTGCAGGTGCCACCTCTTACTTACTGCACCCCAAGGTGGGACACAAGGTTTAGCAGTGACCTTGGCCTCTGTGGAAGCAAATATAAGCAAGAGACTTTCTGTACAGCAATCCTTAGTAGTAACTATCAACATCAAGAATTACCACTTCCAGAAGCAGACACTGTCTGCAAAAACATGCCATTAACTGCAGAAAGTGCAATCACTTAGGAGATACTTAGCTGAAAAGTAAAATTACTAAACAGAATTAGTTCTGTTCTAACTCAGACAGTCATTAATCAGATTGAAATCATAATTTCCATGTTCCTGTAGAAGAACTCAAGGGAAAAAGCAATTTGCTTTCTAATCTTAGACTGCTGTCCCCTAATGTGGACAAAACCTTTACCAGCCATGGCCAAGTGAGGCATATTTGCTCAGGCCAGCTGGTAATCAAAGTCTGATCCTAGGAAAAAGGATGATAATACTTAACTCTCTTCCTCAGAAAGCCATGGAAAGGCAAATGCAAGTCCCATCCTCCTCATCTGTGACACTCATCACGTCACGGAGTGCACGGGATGCAGCTGGTGATGCACTTTGGAGGAGCAAGGAGAACAGAGGAAAGACTTCCTGACCATGATTTGATCACAGGATTCCTGGGAAATATAGCAGACACTACCTGATTCCTGGCAAATCACACACACAGGTAATTGCAGTTTTTCAAGGAAGGCTCTTCTCTAACTGCCCATTTTGGAGGGGAAGGAGGTATTCAGAGGGCTGTGGTTTAAATTCTGGAGAGCAATTCCATTTTTGGTCTGCTAGCAATGAAAATCTGCTTTGGTTTGTGGTTCACCTTAAGTTCTCCCAGATTGACATGAGGGAAAGTGTTCAAAGCCTAGTACACCAGGATGGATAACATTATATTTCTGAAGCCAGTTGCAGGGTATTGTCTTGGGATAGGTGGCATAGCATCTGACTCATCTGCTAGTAGGGAATGCTGCTAAGTGACCACAAGTTAAATAAACTTGAATTCCTCAGTCATGACTGAGCAGGATAATGAGGAAAGTTCTCTTCTGCTCTGCAAAGTAGCTTCTGCAGGTGTTGGACATCTGGAACTCCCTCAGCTCCCAGTATCTATCAACCACAGAGAAGAAAACAGATTGAGTAGGTTATTGTGGGTTTGGATGATACAAGAAATCAGAGATCTTTCTGATGAACAAACACTGCTTGTAAGTGCTAGCTACAACTGTTGCTCCCATGTTAAATGGTTTTTCTCTAAGTATTCACCACAAAGTCTTCCATTTTCATGAAAAGTATGTAAGCTGAACATGTTACCTGGTCAGGACAGTCCACATAAAACACCCAAATAAATTCTCAGGCATGTGAGTCATTTATTTTATCATATGTCAGGAAAACAGAATATATGTATAAAGCCACATAATTCTGTAAGGATAACTTGTGCTGGAATTCAACAAAGCACGTTATTTTTAGTAGTTGCAGATCATAAGTGGACATTTTACAGAGAAACCTACAAAAGTTAGTTGTACTTTCTGGTAGTAATTACCTCCCACAAATATGACTCATTTCTGCAGTTTAAATGCAATGGTTTAGTGTCCCAAAATCAACAGTTTTATAAATAAATCTCTGAATCACACACTGAATGCCTGAAGTGTTTAAATATTTCTTACTGGCCGGGAAAGTAGTTTGCATTTAAGGTTTTTACTTCATAACAAGTTCCCAGTGAGCAGTATTGATGCTAAAAGAGAGTAAATACAGACAAAATAAGGTGGCTGCAGGGAGCTTGTAACAGAACAGCATAAACTAAGTTTTCCCAGTCTCTAGTAGTGCTGCTAACATGAAGTGGGATTGCCAAGCAGAGATGAAGAGGATGCAGGGTGGAAGGGATTTTCCTATTTTACAACATCCTGCTCTATAGGAAGGGTACCTGGAGCTGTGGTCACCTTGCAGCATCGCTTTCCAGGGGGGGACCCTTTCAGGTCTCCTGGAAAGGTATTGCCAAGCCCCTCCATAAAGAAATGCCAGCATCTCACTGGAGAATGATGACAAAAGAAGAGGTGTCTTCTCAGAAAGGCAACTCCCTGCAAGGCTAAAGAAGAAAATCATTTCACCTTCAGCTCATTGGATTTATATTGCAAAACTTATAGTGCTAAATGTTTTCAAATGACATGAGGTGTCCCCAAGTTTTTGGCCTGTTCCAGCCTAGGCGAATCCCTCAGGTTGCCATCCAGAGGCTGAGCTACTCGTGGTGCCTGCTGAGCCCCACCAGGAGCCTGGCACACGCTGCAGGGAGCACAGCCCCATCGGGCATCCTCCGTCCCGACCGCTGCCGCTGCTCGCAGTCGGGTTCCAGTTCTTTCTGGGTTCGCTTCCTGCTCTGCAGCTGTTCTTGGAGCCGCTCTGTCTGCTGGAGCTGGCGAGGAGCGGCGAAACACATGGGCCCAGCAGCTGCCAAGGGCTGGCGCCTGCCCCTGCNCCGCTGCCGCTGTCCCTTCCCCTGCCCCTGCCGCTGCCCCTGCGCCTGCCCCGGAGGCAGCCCGCAGTGGGGCCCCAGCCCGGAGGAGCCTGGCCCCTGGCCCCTGGCTCTGGCTGGCAGAGCTCGCTGCCGCAGCCATGCTGGCAGCTTTGCTCCTGTAGAAGATGTGTACGGACGCGTGGAAAAGGGAAAAAAGAAAGTAGCCTTACCTGTCGAGCTTTACCCAAAGGAAAAGAAGCTATCCCAGCAAAAAGCATGAATTTCTGTAATATTCTTGTGGGGATTCTTCTAGGTTCACTGCACATTAAACTCAGATTTTTCCCAGTCAGAAAGAAAACAAGACAAAATAAAACAAAACAAGCACTTCTCTGGCTCATATTTCTATAAAGCACAGCTTTCCTAACTAGAGGTGACCTAAATAATACTAATCTGATCAAATATAAAAGCAGATTTATACATCTACACATATTAAAAAGTCCTGATAAATGTACACACAATGTTAAGTCTGCAAAAACCACCCAGAAAACAAGAACTGTAGATATGCTCTTGAAATCTGTGAACCTTCTATGCTTATTTAATTACAAACTGTCAGTTAAAACCAGTACTCTAATCTGGGATTGCTGGTGAGAAGTTACCTATCGTAAGTGACAGCACAGAACATGCAGTCCTTTTTATTTATATTTAATTAGAGACAAAAAATAACAAGAAAAAGGCAAGAGAACAGAAAGCTAAAGAAACAAGAGCTGAATAAAAGAAAGAAGGAAAGGAGCAAGGACATTTTAGATGTGATCCTCTAGCAAGGAATCAAAGGTTTCCAAAATGTTCAAGCACAGACTCTGCAGCCTTATCTTGGTTTCTAAGGCTCAGTGTGATCTACAAATCAGCTTACTTATGAGCAAATGCATTCACCTTTTGGCTGACTCATCCTCAGACATTTGCCTTTCTTCTTTATTTATATTTCAGCTACTATAAAATCTCTGCCACTTCATCAAACCTACCTTTGCTGGACACGTGGATCACTGCTGTTTCTGCTCCACCACCACTCAGAGCCCTGATGTGTTCTACTACCTCCTAAAGTAGCAAGTCCTCCACCTGGGAGTCTGTAAAATATTTTTGGGGGGAACAGGACAGGGAAATTATACTTTCCAACAACTGGAAAGCCTGATAACTTTGTCAGGTTTGGATACATGCATTTACATTTATTTTCTCTAGAAATAGATGTTCTTCTGATATTATGCAGGCAAAGATTAGAAGAAAGCACATCATTACATGTATTGGGAAGCCTTAGTTTTGATGACTGTGCACAATATTATTGAATCAATTGCATCAAAACCCTACAGTGATTCCCTGTGAGCTGCAGGCTCTGTGTGTGCTGCCAGCTACTGCAACACTCACTCACCACAAGCTGCCAGCCCTGGTGCAGCAGGCAGGCACATGCTGCCTGAGGTTGTCTGAACTGATGCAACTCAGAAAGAGCAAGGCCTCCTGATTCTCCTACTTAGAGCCTGACATTATTATTTTACATAAAATGTCAGTGCCTTGAAGAAAATGAAGAGATAATAAGGAGGATAAGGCAGCATCATCAATATAGCATATTTTCTTTAGAAAGAGGAAGAAAGGGGGAGTGAGGTAATAAAAATGAGATGGAACTTAAGAGAAGAAAGTGTGAGATCAAAAGCTTCAACTAACAACAGGAATTAAATGGCAAGGACAGAGGAGGGAGATAAGCATGAGCATGCTGGTTGATCACAGGATTGCCTCTGCTTACCAGCCAGTGCAGTCCTGAGAAATGACAAACATGATGATAGGATGCAAAACATGTTCACAAGACACAAAAAAGAAATGTTGGTAGAGCACAGGAAGAATGCAGGCCATTGTCCAAGGCATTCATGACACTTCTCCTGACATATTTTGGGTCACTCACATTCAGAAAAGACAGAGTCAACTTAGGATAGGTACAAAGGAAGGCCATAATGTTAAGCAGTTTATTTTATGAGTAAACTATCTTATTATGAGACTTTAAAAAACCTGCTAAATAAAGCCAGAGAGGAGATATGCTTGCTCTATTTAAATGTCTCTTATCAATGTTATTGATGCTAAAGAGAAAAAAGGACACATCTAGAAATACAGTAGCAATGAAACACATTTGCAGAACTAAATGGCTTTGAAAACCCACGCTGGCTTTTCTGAGCTCTGTGCAGGCACACCAGCCTTCCAGTCTAATGTCCAGTTTAAATCTACTCATCTCCAATTTAAAACCATTGCCCCTTGTCCTTTCACTCCAGGCCTTTGCAAACAGGCCCTCTCTAGCCTTCTTGTAAGTTCCCTTTAGGTACTGGAAAGTCACTAGTAGGTCCCCTCGACGTCTTCTCCAGGCTGAACGATCCCAGCTCCCTCTGAAGCTATGAGGGTACTTTAACAGCCTACAAATGCTGCCCATTTGCTGCTGAGTTCCTCTCCCAGAGGGAAGCAGATTTCTCACAAATAGCCCTAGGAAAGATTATTTCTCCTCTCTTGCATCATGAGTCTACGAGGTGGTGGTAAAGGGTGCCTAAAATGTAAACAGCCCAAGGCTTAGCCCTTCAGGGAACAGCGCTCAGATCCAGGCTGCACTGCTGCTCTTGCAGGGAGTTGCTGCTCTGCCATCCCCTCCCAGCAAGTGATTCACTAAAGGTCATGTTCCTCACTGGGGACAGTGAGTTCCTGCGCAGGTTATGCGCTAGGCAAAGCCTCAGCACATCACCCTCTGTCCTTCCCAGCTCTCACCTCCCTGCAGAGAGGCCAGGCATCACTGGCTTCCTATTTTTGCTCTTGCTCCAGAGTGCCTCAAAAGGAAGAACATTTTCTTTACAGTGAAAAGAGATTTGAAAGAGAAGGAATGCCCTGCGAGTCAACAGCTTGGTGCCTCCTGTGGTATGCTCCCTAATAGAAGTGTTCAGGCACTGAATGTAGATGCTCCAAGTCTTTTTCTTGCTCTCTCTGCCTCTCCAATGCTCTGTGTAGATGCTGATCTTCTGCTTGGGATCACAGCTGTGAAATGCTTCAAGCAGTGAGCGTGCCATCCCAGCTCTGGCTGCAGGGACAGAGAGGACAGCAACGTAAGCGACAGAGGCAGGAGGCTGGCACATCCCCCTGAGAACACAGTGTGAAGCAGGGGGGGAAATGGAGTCTGATTAATGCATCTGCAGTGCAAAAGAAAAAATGGACAGTGATTGTCCTTTGTTTCTCTATTTGTGACTTTGCAATGTGGATTTGATTACAGCAGCCTGAACTCAGCAGATTTCCTCCCTGTGAACAGTGGAAAACATTGATGCTCTATTTACAAAGGATTTCTGGGAAGCCTGTTGCACATACATATCAACAACTACTGCCTTGGATGGTTTTTATTTAACAGGGTTTTGGAAAGCAGATGGAGAACAAATTCTGCTGGGGTGCATTTAACTTAGAAATGTGCCCTGCCTGGAGGAACAAGCTTTTAGGAGTGACACTGCTTTTGTGCCTGGGTAAAGTGGTGCTGGTGTAGGGATGTATATTTGGGCTCTCATCATAACCTCTGGGGCCTGTGGCTGGCTTGTATCTTGCTGGAGAGTTCACCCTGTGTGTAGCCAAGGCTCTGTGTACAACTTGCATTTGCTAAAATTCTTTTTGCTCAAAGCCTTAAGTTTTATAACCTTTTATTTTTTATGACATTTGCTGTTTGGAACAATGTCTACAATATGTTCATTTTCCTTTTACTCCCAAGCTCCAGCAATCACCCTAAAATGGCATTATGTAACACAGCACATCTGGCCTGGAAAAGGACAGTTCAAATGTTCTCTATTTGGGTTGTGATCATTATTTTAATGTAGCTCTAGCGAGGGGATTTGAAGATAGAGAATGTTGCTCAAATTTGAGAAATTCTACTGTGTCCTTTTATCATATTTGTATTAACTGACCTTTATTTCCAGATCACAGGAGAAGCCCTTCAGAGCTAGCAGATAGGAGCAGGACAGAGTACAAGCAAGATGTGTCTAGAGTCTGCAGGGACCCAATATATCCTGTACTTGAGGTTAAAGGAGTGGGAACTGCAGCCCTCCAACCCCACAGCATATGCTCACACTTCCATTTCTGATTATTTGCTGCCTTACTAATACTTTCTGAATTTCTTAGTGTGCAGTAGCAAGCCTGAAGGTACAAAAAGCAGGTCACTCGTATTCAGACATTTTTTATTTCAAAATAACCCACTATCTGATGCAATTCTCTTTAAATAGCACGTCCTCCAATCATTGTTTTAAAAGCTTCCTTAAAAATGATGAAGGGACTTTTTTGTTTGCCTACTGACATTTACAGCAAGGAAGAAACTAATAAAGATTCTAAGTCTAAAAAAGTCTTTATAGAGAGAGTTAATGAAAATCAAGTTAAATATGCATGTTAATTCTTTGCAGGAATCAGACTCAGCTAATCACAGAAGAGAAGTTATGCTGTCCAAAGCACAGAGCAAACCAAGAAGTGAGACCAACCATTTAGTAACTTGTCTCCATTTAATCAAGCTGCAAGCACATGAAGTACTCATCTCTCAGCCAGCACTGTGATTTTCAGGTGGGAGGCAAATCTTCAGGATAATTCCAAACAGGTCTCACAAGTTATTTAAAAATGCATATCCATTTTTTTTGGTAGCCGAAATATTTCTCTTGTTTCATTTTCAATGCAATCCACATTTGAAATTTTTATAGGCTTCAAAAGCATCGTTCAGCCTGGCTAAATAGCTTACTTTTGCCCCACAGACTGAAAAATACAGCAGCTAAATACAAAGGACAAATGCACAGATGTTTTGTGTAAGGCAACAGACCTCACATTGGGAAACAAGAGGGGGAACTGAAAGAGAAAAGACTGGGAAGTAGGCAGAAGAGGAAAGGAGACAAGAATAAGCACTAACAACCTGAGTCAACATTAACAAGAAAAGACTCCCTGAAGGGAAGAGGTCCCTTTCTCATGACTTCTCTGTTTATTGATTCAAATGCAAGAAGATAGATACCACATTGTGGACCTGTTTTCTAATTAGCAAACAAACTAAAAACTAGAATTAAAACATCTGATTTAAAGAAGGCATGAAAAGCAACCTTACTGTTTTGACTGTGGCCTGGTTAGTCTGCTTTTTAGAAGCTCAATATCACAGGTTATGGAACAGATGGGAAAAAAAAATGCCAGCACTTTTTTCCCCTTAAGCTAAATAATAGGACAAGCAGTAGATAGATAACCATATAAGAAAAACCTTGATCTAGCTTCTAGAACTTTTTAATGACTGAAAATGAGGATTAAATCTTCAGTCTGAAAAAAAACCAACCAAACAAAACTTCCTAGATGAGGCAGCAAGGAGTTAAACTTGGGTATGAAAAGAAGTCCCAATTCACATTGTTTATTCTTCTCTATCCTACATGGTTTATTCTTCTATATCCTATATAGGAGGGATGCTTTCAGCATGCTGTAAATAAGCTGCATACCTAATGTCATTAAGTTTAACACAGTCTTTAGCAAGGTTGTGAAGCTCTGCAGTGTCCCTGGGCATGCTCACAGCTTGCAGCAATCACGACTAAGTTGCCTACATACTCCCACCAGATTTTCTAGGTCCAATGAAGCCACAAGAACATATGTGTTTGCTCTGATCCCACGCTTAGCTCACCACAGCAAAAGCTGCTCAGGCTTGCTGTAAGCCTGCAGTTAAACAGAAGAAGACAGATAACCTCTAGGGTCTGACCCAATAACCACCAGCATCTCTGGGAGCCTTGGCAGTGATGGCATTAGCCCATCAGTCAGGCCCTTTGGCACTGGGTGTACAGCACAGCCAACTCTGAGAGCTCTTGCCAAACTAGGAGCAATATCATAGAATCATAGAATCACAGAATGGGCAGGTTGGAAGGGACCCTAAAGATCATCTAGTTCCAACCTCCCCACACTGAGCAGGGATGCCAATCACTAGCCCAGCTCACCCAGGGCTGCATCCAGCCTGGCCTTGAACACTGCCAGGGATGGAGCAGCCACAACCTCTCTGGGCAACCTGTGCCAGTGCCTAACCACTCTCCAGGTAAAGAACTTCCTCATAATCTCCAACCTAAATTTCCCCTCCTTCAGTTTATATCCATTCCCCCTTGTCCTATCACAGTCTGACTGCTTAATTATTATCCTTCATTTAAAACCTGTTGGTTGGTGAACTTCTCTCCAAATACTCCCACAGGAAAACAATAAAGTGTCAAACCCCCAATATCTTATATTATTGACATACTGAGTAACCTGCAAAGGGAAACAAACATATTTGCTCTCTTATAATGGAAACAAAAGCTTCACACTGCTTCTGTAAACAACAGTAAGGCCATTTTTTTTCCCCAGTAGTAATGCAGGTTCAATCCCTTTTTATTTCTTAGATTTTATTGATGACAGAAAAAAATAACCAGGGGAGAATATCACTAATATCTTTGTGTGGTAGCAATAGGCTGGGTATTTAAATCAGACTGGATGGAGAATGGAGCTAAGACATAGTGCTATATATAGATATTTCACTTGATCTCCTCTGACCAAGACCCCCAAACTATGTCATCTTCACACATTATTGATATTTTTAATAATATGGTTAAGAATGTCAGTACCCAAAGAGGATTTGGTAATGCCTTCTAGAAGAACACCTAGCAAGAAGTCAGTGAGTCAGAGTCATGATTTTAGTTCTGCAGTGATGCTAAAGCCAAAACTCATTTATAAGAGAGAGAATCAAGTCTGTGCTTTGAAATTTTGTCCATATCAGGGAATTTTACTGGTAAAACAGGGGAGAAAACTAACTTTATACTTTCCATCAGCTAAGCTTGACTGAAGTTAAAATTGCTGGGAGGTTAAAGATGTACATAATTCTGCTGCCTTTCAGCATTTTTACTGGTGGATCAATCAAGTGTTCTTTAGTGAGCTAATTTTGTCCCTGCTTTGGAGCATGCTTAGAGTAGACAATTTGGGGGTTTTTTGCACATCCATGTGCTAAATTTGAACAAATTTCTACTGCCTATGTATCAGCTGAGATTTTCCCCAGAAAGGAGTGCAGACATCCCAACAAGAGGGTGACTTCTTTGCAAAATGTTAAGTGAGGAATTCAGAGCTTCAATCTGTGGCCAAAAGAATGTATTTGGCTTAATTGCTTTCTAGATACTGAGGAACAATTTGCTGAAATTCTCACTCTTTCTCTGCTGCATCCCTCCCAAAAAAAGCCAGATTGCAGAAGCTATCCAGAAAAGGAAACTCCTGCCTAATCAGTTCAAATCTTAACCAACCAACAGCTGAAAATATAGCCAACTAATCCCTGCCTGTTCTAATGGAAATGTCAGATATCCTCAATTATAGATCACCACCACTTCTGCCTACAACTGAGTATTTTTATTATCATCCATAGAAATGAATGGAGTTTAGAGGGAGGGAAAAAAATCCACGTATTTAATACCAAATCCAGGCTGTTCCTTCACTACCACTCTGCTTTTGACCAGCTGAGCAGCTACAGAATTCCCACCCTGCTTGTTTGCTGTGGTTACACAGTCCTGTGTTATTTCCACTATCTCACACAGAGAGCCAGAAGAACTTGGAAGATGAAAAGACTTCTGCTTTCAAATATTTTCCTTTTCAAAGCAGAAAGCTCAGTGTAATTCTATTAGTGCATTATGATTTTGGAGGGAGTGCTGAAGTCAGGAAATTCCAAGTCGATGCTATGTTCTATGCATTGTGCAGATGTACCACTTTCTGTTCCTCTTTTCCTTGTTAAATATAACTTGTTGTGGTGGATTTTCTTTTATTACAGAATGTGCAGTGGGACAGTTTCTGCAGCAGTGCTGGAATCACCACCCAGGGGGGATTAGTCACATCTGAGAGTGGATGGACAAAAATGAAGTGTAAGAAATGGCTGGAAGCAAGGTAGCTTGTGGCAGAAAATGAAGCTCACACTCCACTGGATTTCTGCTTCACTAGACTCAAACCCCTGCTCATTTTCAGAGAATTTTCTGGGAGGACTCCCTGATGTTCCACTACAGGTAGCTTTTTTGTTGTGTGTTTTTTTTTATGTAACACTGTGTATTAAAAATTCATGCTCAAAATTCTGGGCATGATGACTAGCTGAACTATTTGGAAATGCTTTTGTCTTTTACCTGTGCTTCACTATTTTGGAGCACTTCATTCTAAAACGCTTAGGAATAGAAAGTTAAGATATCAAAAAGTGAGAGAGGAAACAAAACACAGTATCACAGTATGTTAGGGGTTGGAAGGGACCTAGAAAGCTCATCTAGTGCAACCCCCCTGCCAGAGCAGGATCACCTAGAGCAGCTCACACAGCAATGTGTCCAGGCAGCTCTGGAATATCTCCAGACAAGGAGACTCCACAGGCTCCTGGGCAGCCTGCTCCAGTGCTCTGGCACCCTCACTGCAAACAAGTTTTTCCTCAACACACCTACATTAAACAAAACCCACAACACAGAAAACAAGTTCCTTAAAACCAAACCCAAACAAAAGCCAACCCAAGAGTTCTCTAGCTACTGACACTGACTTAAAGCCCAACGTTGCCTTTCACAGGTCATCATCCTGCCTCGAGGCTCTTCCTAATTGAGGCTCCTTAATTACGGGATGATGCTTTAGGAAGTTTTCCAGTCTGCCCTTGCTTTGTTGTGCTGAACAAGGAGCTAATGGGTGCTTTCCCCAGGCTGCCCGGGGGTGGCAGAGGCTGTCCCAGCCGGGCAGAGGGCATCGCGCAGGGGCTCACCTGAACCCGTCCTTGCCCTCAGCCGCTCCCGAAGCTGTTGGCTGCTAAAAGCAAAGCAGAAGAGTTTTCAGAACCCTCTGGTTTGTGGCTTCTCTAACCACGCAGGAATTCAACACTAGAAGGCAGTTTCTTTGCTTGCCATTTCATGCCTGTTTTAAGCTAGCACTTTGCCAAAAACTAAAGTTCTTTTGCTGGACTTTCTCCCCAAAGCACATTCTTACTTCTCCTCTTGTTGCTTCTCTCTGCCTTTCCATGAGCAGCTTTGCAGGCTGTATGCCAGTGACACCCACTTTCACCCATCCCTCCTGCCATCTGCACAGCTGCCTCCAGACAGCATTGCCTACCATCATCCAGTTTAGGGTGATGGATTTATTTCAACTGCATCACCTCAAGAAAGGACCATAACTGCTTTTTTTTTTTTACTTTCTACTGCCCTTAGATGAATGAAGTGTGACTGCAAGCTGATTATTCTCAACTCAGGCACAGTCTGAAAATCCCTTGTGGTCTCCTGTGGCCCCTGGTGCCATAACTGTGCCCACAGCAGAGGGAGCATTAAACTCATTGCCCACGGGAAAGTGTGGGCAGTGATACCCATGTTCCTAGAATCCTTGGATGGGTAGGATGAGCTCATTAGCCTTCTGGCAGTCATCCTGGGAGAAGGACAACTCTGATTCCAAACCCGGGCAGATGGAGCTCGTTTAGCCCTGGAAGGCCTTCCAGCTAAAAGGTTAAACCTCCATCCTAAGGACTTGGCTGCCAGCGTCCAAGCTTGCTAGGCCCTGGCAGATGAACCTTAGGACTAAAGGGTGGGTCCAGCTCTGCACATGCTGTGTCTCACCTAAAAAAATCCATAGCTCAGGCTCGAGGGTGCTATCTGCTATCCTCTTTTTATCAGCGCGCTTGGAAAAGGCGCTGAGGAGGAGCATGGATGGAGCCCTCCCTGGAGCTTCGTTCGCCAAGCCTAGCCATACAA
>VWZO01015914.1:0-51923 GCA_013396975.1 Bucco capensis | reverse complement strand
CCGGGCCGGCGGGAGGGGGCCGGTGTCCCTGCCGCCCGCTCGTTGCGTTCGCCGCCTCCTCCCCGCCGAGAGTTGGTCCCCGGCGGCACCCCGCGGCCGCGCTGCCTTCCTCGCCCCAGATCCCACCGGGGCGGTGGGGAAGGGAGGGCTGCTCCCGGTCGGCGGGGGCGGGCGGCGAAGTTTCTTCCCTTCCCTCTGGCTTCGGAGGTACCTGTTTGTATAATAATGGGTGGTAACGGTTTGGCCGCGGGCCCCCGCTCCGCTCTCCGTGCGTGTGTGACCAACTGCTGCAGTCTATATAAGGAATTACATTTACATTTGAGACTGAAGCGCTGCTGTGGGCTTGGTGCTGTGCTTCTTTCCCCTGTGGTACGTGTGTTACTTTAAGATGCGTTTGGAAGGTACACGGCAGGGGGAACAAACGCTGGTAACACCCACTCTGTGTACTTTGTTGGTTGGTTTTTGTTTTTTGGGTGTTGTTTTTTTTTTTTGAAAAATGGAGAAGTAGTTCTCGTAGCGACTCTTCACAATAGGATGTAAAGCAGGAGATTTTGTAACCCTCCTTGGCAATTTTAGATTTTATGTGGCATTTCCTGTGCAGGGTCACAGATAGGAAGGCTTTCGCCTGCCATCCGAGATGTTTTCGTACGCAGTGAACGGTCTCCGAAATAGCTCAGAGTCACGATCGGGGCTTCTCCTCTCCAATCCTGAGTGTTTGGGGCGGAACGGCCTTCCCAGGGGCTAACGACTTGATTTGATGGCTTTGAACTTAGCAAGCTTCTCTTCTTTTCGCTGTGTGCCTTTTCTAGCAAGTATTTTTGGTTGCACGCTCATGCTGTTAATTCCTTGTCCTAGTCTAAATATTTATATTTAACTCACGATTTGCCTGTGCTAAAGGTAAGTTTGGAAAGTGCTTTTCTCTTTACCTTATTAAAAATGTTGGTGATCAGAGAAAAGGGGCTTTTCTTGCTGCTGACGACATGTGTGTGACATGTGAGTCTGAACCACCCAGCGTCGGTGCAGGAGCTGTAAACATGTTTACCTGAACAGGAAAGAAAACGGATTTTTCTCTTTAAGATCTAGTGCTATGACTCTCATACTCCTCCAGCATATCAACAGATGATTTGGGAGAGGAATTTTGTGAAAACCTTGCTTTTGAAATCAACAGGGAAAAGAGCTTCTTGGTCGCTGCAGCAAATGGCAACTTGTGCAGGTAGAAAAAAAAAAAAAAGATGGTGTTTAGTTTTCTCCTGCATGCCTGTCAGCCCCCTCCTGTCTGCTGCTTTCCTTCTCAAGGGAGGGATTTATTTACCACGCTTGCTGTCAGTGTTTTTCCTTTGTGCTTAATATTAGCAAAGCAGATTTGAGGCTGTTGAGCACGAAAGGTTTTGTCTGCAGCCTGTATCGCTCGCAGAAAACAAAAGGTGTATCAGACGTGGCAGCAAGCTAGGTATCTTTCATCTTCATCACTTCTGGACCTCATTGCTGCATCCCTTTTATTATAAGAAGCCTCTGAGTCTTTGTCAACTAGTTCTGCAATTTAGAATGGAGTATGCCTTGATTTAGGCTGGGTTTTGGTTCCTTTTTGTAGAGGAATTAAGACCAACTTAAGGCATGGTGCATTGAAGCATCAGCACCAGTTAGGTAATAGATTCTGGATAATAGAGGTTTCTCAGCAGTGGGTTTATGTTTGAGTTGCAAATGTTTACTATAGAAAATAGCTAGGAAAATGTTAACCCTTTAACATAAATAAGTATGAAACTTTTTATTCGAAATCTCTAAATGGACTTTGTTCTTACAGGTGAATATCTTCTGTTAATGAAAGATCAGCATACAGGAGATATTTCAGCAACTAGCTTGTTCCTAGTTTAAACTAAATCAATATTATACTGTTCCAGTTGCCTTTTCCCCTGACTTCCCTGCAGAATGTGAGATTATCAGCGAGAGATTGCACTTGATACCCAGTATATTAGTTAATAGTACTGGGCTATGGCATCAAGTTGTTATACTGTAAACTTTCCTACTGTCTCTCTGTTGATAAACACAGCTCCCATTGTACTGTAAACTTTTGGCATTTTGGTTTGTTGTTGTGTTTTTGGGTTTGTTTTCTCTCTGTGTTTGGAAGCCAGAATGTAAAACAGCCATTGTGATGTATTAACTGTAGCTGGAAAGGCAGTCATCTGGTTCCTTTTCTACCTTGTTTATTGGTCCCTACAGGAGATCAGCAATGACACTGCCATTAAAGCCTCCACTTCCAGGAGAATCTGGCACTTCATACATGAGGGGAAAAAACTATCCTGTGTCATTGTCCTTGCTTCTGGCCAGTACATGAAAACATGTGCTCAGCAAAGGAGTTAGCAAAGTGTTGGGACTATAGCACCATACTGATAAAGCAGAAGCATAGCACTGTTAGGGAGTCTCTCTTCCTATCTACCTTTTCCCCCTCTTTTTGATGGAGGAAAGAGGGATGTGATTTTAGCCATTCATCTGCATTGCCACACTGTGGGACTCCTGTGTGGGCTGTAAATAGATTCAGTATCAGCAAAGGGGTTTTTATTTTTATTCTGAGTTAGCTTGCAGGATCAGCATTAGTTGCTCTCTTAGCATCACTTATATATGTTATAGGATTGTTTTAATTCCTCCTAAAGAGCAAAACTAGAAGTAACACATCTTGCTCTTCAGTAATGCTGAGACAAGTAAAACAAGCAAAATATGCAAAACTTGCCTTGCTAGAGGGTTAAACAGATACTAACCATTTATATTGATGTTCTGAAGACAAGGTCAGTATGCCTTCTGTTCTTCAGATGCATATTTCCTGATAAAAAAGAAGAATATATGAACCTGAGTAAATTGTGCATGAGGAGAGAGTATGAGGCAGGCTTCTTTACCCCTTGGTAACAGTGAGTTCATTACTAAATTGACTTGTTAGAATGTTGTTTATTGCTTTATGGTTGGATTTCCTCTCTATTTATGTTTATTAAATAATCATTTCATATACAATGTTGTTGCAAAGGACTAGAAGAAGATTGGAAGTGCCTTTTGAATAAGGCAAAAGCATGGCATGTTTCTGTTAGCTCCAAGGTGTTAACTCCTGGCAGGATGTCAGGTGTTAGTGACGCTTGGGATGCAGCATTCCTTGTTATGTCTGTCTGCTCTTGCTCCCCTTCCTTTTCTTTTTTTCACTAGGTATCATGTTTTCAGCCCAGAATTAATTTAAATTGGCAATTTGGGAATTGAGGAATGTAGAGGTAAAATTCCAGGCACAGTGAAAGAAAAGTCTACATGGACAACTGCATTAACTGTTTGAGGCCAGGGAAATAATCTCTCCTGTAAACAAGTAACACTTCTGTATTAATGGTAACTACTGAAATATAATGGGAATACACTTAAAAATGTCATTATCTCTTCCTTTTTCTCTCAGTAATCAGTGCTCATTATTTTAACAGTGGTAAAGTAGGGTGTGTTAAGTTAATTAGCTACCTGAGGCACAGGCTTTTTATTTTAAGGTGATTAGTTGCCTGAAACAGTTTTCCTTGCTTTAAAGGACTCTGGGAAACATGCTACTGAAACAGCTGATGAAAAGGAGATGAAACTTTCCCTCTGACATGGGCTTCCCTATCAGAGAAGTCACTCACATGAAATGTTTCACTTAAAAGGCTGAGGATTTGATTTCTGTGAACTCAGCCCAAGTTTTGCAGTGGAACATTTTCTATTCTATTGGATATCCTGCTGTGGACTTTGGGCTCTATTACTGGTCTCTTAATATTGGTGTTACTGACTTCAGTTAGGCCTTTGCTCTCTGTAGGTGAGCTCCTCCATCAGCAGTGCAGGGGGAAAGGGTTCTACAGCCATCCTCTCCCTCCTTCCCCACTGGCTATTAACCTGGTATTTCTTTTGAGGGAAGGTTTATGGTGGTGATGGGAGAGGCTGGATTAATCTCAAGTAAAAATACCAGTGCAATTCCTTTCTTAATGTGGAAACATCTGTTCTAATAGGGTTTCAAATGCCAGCAAGGGGTGGCAGCCCTTTTTTAACATGTATGGGACTCTATTACTGTGCTAAAGAAATAAAACCAAGTTCTGTGAAGCTTGGGTTGTGGCTTTGTTGTTTGGTTTGTTTTAACTGACTTTTTGAGCAACTGGCCTCTACTACAAGGAAACTGCTGGCATTACAGTGCCTAGGCAAAATGTTCTCTAGACTCTCTACATCTCAATTCAGTCATTATTTACCCAAAATATAAGCTCATTGCTTTCAACTCATTAGCTGTTTGTAGTCATTTCAGAACTCTAACTAATTGATAGTGCAAGCTGATTAGAACACGGTGTGCTTCACTGACTGTAAATCCAGTGTCTAACAGCACATGCTGCATCTCTGGAGATCATAAAGATCCTGCTCCTGATAGCTTTCACACAACTACACAAAACAAGAGCTTGAAAAACTGAAATCATTCTAGGTTTCCATAGGCTTTTTTTAAAGTGCAGTTGCAGATGAACTTTCAAGTGCTTACTAGTAGTATTCCTGAAGTTCTGGTCATACTTCCCTACATTTTTCAAAGGGGCTCCCCAGGTTAGATCTTCTCCATGATGGGCAAGTAAGCAGGACCTGGCTTATATCTGTGGTCTCAGGAACTTTGGTGCTTCATTCTGGCAGCTCTAATAGGCCTGTTATTTTTGAGAGCTAAATTCTCAAGTGACTTACCCAAGGTCACACAGGAAGTCCATAGCCAGACTGAGTCTCAATCCATTTTTAATCCTTAGGACTACCCTTGCATTTGGCTTGATCTAGAGCCTTAAAGAGAAAGAACAGCTTTATTATTGAGCAGTTACTGTTCCTTTCAGTTTAAGTATTTAAGCTCTTTCATATTTATTGTGTTGACATACTTTAAGTAAAGAAGTGGCAATATGCAAAACTCTTTTTCTCTTTAGCCATTTTTTAGGTGCATTAAGGTAATATCTTCCCTGGTGATGTTTCTTGTCTGTGTAGTCAATCTTAATGTAATGATGTGCTAGAAAAGTAGAATATTTATCTTCTGGTGGGCTTTGTATTCCCAAATCTTCAGTGATGTATAGGTAGACAAAAGTAAAACACAGCAGGAGGGAATTAATTTAAGACCTACACTGTTAACATCCACATCCCTACTCCAATGTGTGAGGTGTTTAGAAGACTGTTTTTTTTAGAGGTTAACATAGAATCCTAGAATGGTTTGGGTTGGAAGGGACCTCTGGAGCTCATCTAGTCCAACCCCCCTGCAGTGGCCAGGGACATCCCCAACTAGAGCAGGATCTGGGCAGAGATGATTTAATCAGATCTTGCTCTTGTTGGGACAGTAATGACTAAAGAAGAGTCCCAGCATGTAGCTGTTATTTCTATTTGAAAATTATTTCTAGGTAAATAAAAGAGCATAAATCCTCTTTGAAAACAAAAATTCACCAGAAATGCATAAATAAATGTCAGACCTGGAAAATCTACTGGACTGGCCAAGGAGTAGTCTGCTTCTCACTGAAGGGCTGCTAGCTTACTGCTGATACAGCTTGGTCTTCCAGAGAGCAGAGCATCTAGTCCCTGGTTGGGGCTGCATGAGAAGATGCCAGTGGGAGGTAGCTTTAACCTCAGTAAACTAGGTGATGCCTTCCTGGAAACACTGGAATTGTTGGGGGATTCTGTGGGGGGTTTTGTGTCTGTAGGGGTTTTTTCCTGCTTCCATGTTGTGTTGGCAAGCTTTTTAATCCTCTCATATTCTGGTAGAATCCATTTCTTCAGCTAATTATCAGGTGCCTGGGTATTTCTCAGTCTTGGTTTGCTTTTCTGGCTAATTGCTAGCATCTTCTTTTTAAGTTATTGGAAAGAGTAAGAGAAGTTTGGTTTGCTTTATTTTAAAGCTGTTCACAGCTGCAACTCTTTCATCTTTGCTTGCCCTCTTCTTTTAAAGAAAGACTAGGGTTACTTTAAACTTTCCATTTGTGTTGAGCCACAGTTTCTTTCCTAATCTTTGTCCCTTTGTTGCATGGCTAGGGAGTATTCCTGTGTGACAGTCAGAGAATGGGAAGCCCAATCAAAAAGAGTGAGACTTGATGGATTCTGACACTACAGTTACATGCAGCATAACTTGAGAAAGCTATTTCAGTTCTTCTGAGAAAAACTGCTACCCCCACAGTCTGTAAGCACCTCTCAGGCAGTAAAAATATATGTACTGAGTATTCTTTTCTTGTCTCTGAGCCTATAGATGTGATTCCTTGGGTGAGCACCTGCCAGCTTATGCTCACTTGTTCGGAGGACAGGTGGGTGGGAGAGCAGAAAGAAGATGCTTGCTAAGTTTGTATCTTTAGGTGTGGAGCAGCCAGCCAGTGATTCCTATGCTTCAGTTGGTTAGTGCTGAACATCTTAAGCAGGGTTCTGTAGCCTTTGTACATTTGTCCCAAAGGAACCTCAGGTAGGGGAAAAAAGGAGGCTTTTATTCCTTTGTCTCACTCTGTGCTTGTTTCTGATGCCATTATTGTGATGTAGCTGTAACTTATTTTCACATGCTTTTTCTGAGCAACAGAAATTAACTAAAAATATGCTTTCTCATCTTTGAGAAGGCAGTACTGTTTGAAAGCAGCCTGTTTCAGTTCTCTCCTTTTCAGCTGTCATTCCCAGCTGTCACAATCTCCTTGCTGTGTGATGACTTTACCCCTAGTGTTGCAAAGCAGTTTGGTTAATGACTGCTGTCACCCAAAGGTTAAAACCTGAAAACTGGCATCCTCTGTTGCTTCCCTTAGCAATGGTTGCTTTCTGGTTGGTAGCATCTCCCTCATTGCTCCACCTTCCATGGGTTCTATCTCTCCCATTTTTGGAGAGCTATGTAAAGCTAATGATGAATCTATTCTTCTGGACAGATTAGGTGGCTCAGTTATGACTAAGGAGAGAGTAAAAGAGAGAAATTCAATCCTGTGCTGAGATGACATTGCCTGCTATCCAGTTAGGCTCTATAAGTATGAGTAGCAATCCTTTTGGGGTGAGAGGACATATAAAATTAATTCTTTAAATGTTAACAACCCCTTATGATATTGGAGTGTTTCAGAAGGAAAACAAACAACTCTTCCTTAGTTTTAACTAACAACATAATATTATGTGCTGCTTTTAAGTATATTTTTGGACTTGATGCAGAGATCTTTTGTCTTTCTACAAGTTCCTCTTTTTGTTAGCTTCTTACAAGTCAAGGGTTAGATGAAGAACATTGGAAGAGCTGGCAAGAGTGCCAGAGATTCTAAAGCTGCCCTTTCACCAGCATCCTGAGAGTGACTTTCATGGACAACACTTGAAATAAAGGGCTTAAGAGAATCTGATGTGATAGAGACAGAGTATTTCTATCTCTGAACTAGTGTGCCTGTCTTGGTTAGGATCAAATGCCACTTGGGCCAGGAATGTTAGGGAACACCTTCAGTTCTTGTGATATGCAATGTTGTCATTATTTCAGCAAACATTGCTGTTCAGATTCTGCCTGACAGACAACTGACAGCCACTGAGGGCAGTTTGCTGTTCCATTTTGTAGAGACATCTGTGCACAGAGTGTGTATGGGGGAGAGCAAAATGGAATTACAAAGCATCACATATGTGGCACGATTGAAAAAGGCTTGGGGAAATCTAGTCCATCTGAAAAAGTGCAATCTAAAGAACAGAAAAATCAGACCTTAATTATAGGGCTTAGGCTGCCTTTGCTAAACTGGTAGATTTAACCTAATGAAGCAGCTTGGACTGCTTGTTTTCTTAACACTTTCCCTCTCCCCTAGCCTAGAAGTTTTTCTTAATGCCCAAATCCATAAGGGAGATGACTTGTCCATTTTTCCTAAATACACTTGTATTAAAACAATTTTTCTCTATGCCTTGAGGAATTTTTGCCTTGTGTTCTTTCAGGTGTACATTAAATTTTCCTTCTTCCTGCCTTCTAGTCCATTTTTATCCTTTCTCTTAAGCTCCTGTGTGCTATCTACTGTAAGTCATGTCAAGTTCTAGACTGGAAAAGGAGGTACATTTGGAACATGTAACCTGTTTAGTCTTCCATCTTGTTTTATGTCTTTCTGTAGCCTTTTTTCCTCCCTCCTGGTATTCCTGGTACAGCTCTTTGGTAAATGCAAATGAAACAGAACCAGTCACATACAACTGGATTCCTTCTTAGGACCTTCCTCAGAACAATAAGCTAGGTACAGTTGGCCCTGCAAAGAGCATGAGGTGGTGAATAAGGACTTTGAAGCATATCTGGAGCTGTAATGACTGGCTTCCTTCCCTGCTGCTGTCCCTTCCCCTTCCTTACAAAGCATTTTCATTGGAAAAACTAAGGTGTGGTCATTGGGCATATCTGTTCTCAACTTCCAGTAATTTTTTGCTCACTGCTGAGCTACACCATAATTACATATGCAAATGTAGTATTTTTTTTTCCTGCCCCTTCTTACCTTGTACATGTGGGAGAGAAAGATAAGGTTGTAGAGTTGGGCCAGGGATGGTGCTGCTGTTGAGGAGCAGCCACAGGAGGACAGAAATACTTGTCCTGCAGGACAAGCCTCAGAGGGTTATAAGCTGAAGGAGGGGAAATTTAGATTAGAGATTATGAGGAAGTTCTTTCCCCAGAGAGTGGTTAGGCACTGGCACAGGTTGCCCAGAGAGGTTGTGGCTGCTCCATCCCTGGCAGTGTTCAAGGCCAGGCTGGATGTGACCTGGGCTAGTGATTGGCATCCCTGCTCAGTGTGGGGAGGTTGGAACTAGATGATCTTTAGGGTCCCTTCCAACCTGCCCATTCTAGGATTCAGCACTTCTGTGACTCAAAGGCAACACTGTTCTTGTCACCTTTGAGCTTTAGATGGAAGTTGATTGTTGGATGACTTGTTATAATAACTTGGTTTGATATATTGTAGCTACTGAGTGCTGAGAGTGAACTTCTGTTTACAACAGGAAGTTGTTTTGTAGCCATACATGTGTACAGTTACTATAGCCAATAATTTTATCTGTTAGGCTGGTTTGAATGTCATAACACAAGGTAAACTTGTGTCATTCATAACAGAATTGTAATGATACTAAACCCACAGAGACTAATTCCATGGAAAAGCCTAGTCATGGTAAGACTGAAATACTTTATTCCTGAAACTAAGTATGTCTTAAAACAAGTAGTGGAAGTAAGATAATCATCATTCTGGAAGACTCTTTCTGCACAAAACCACAAGAATAATTTAAACAGAAATAAGAAGCCCAACTGAACTGGTAATTACAGCATAGGAGAAGGAAATGGTTGCAGTGCCACAGAATGCAGTCTAACATGCCACAGGGCTCTCTATTTCATCATGTGATTAATTATGCCTTTAGGGATCAGCCTGCAGAGCTGGAGTGGTAGGTACATGATGGAGAGGGACTTCTTCAAAAGATGAGCAAGGTTTGGACCTTGGCATGTGAGTGACTAAAAAACTAGTGGCAGGCTTGGTTTCTGGGAGCCTCTTTGCTCAAGAGGGACAATTTTAGCTTCCCAGCTGCAAAGGACACAGACTTAACACATACAATAGAAGTTTATGATCCTGGCAGAAGATTCTTACAAGGTGTTAGAGGCAAACTGTTGCCTGCAGATCTAGTAGTGCCTGTGAGGCTGCTGAGATGCTTTCCTTCAGAAACAAAGGAAGGAAGGTAGTTTAAAACTCGAGCAAATATAGGCATTTTCTTTATTTTGGTATAAAGTTGCAAGTCTTGTCCATTGAATTACCTCAGCCTCTTTAAAAATAATGACTAAAGCCCCCTTGTTATGCAGTATGAGATATAAATCATTTCCCTACCTTTGCTTTTTGCATCTGTATCATGTCACAACAGTTTGGGATGTAGGAGAATGTATACAACTCTGGGAACAAATCTGAGTAGGCAGGAAAACAGAGGTGCTGAAACTGAAAACTTGCCAAATCTCTTGTTCTAATAGTTCACAATTGCTTATATTTAGCCTTTAATTCACCTTTGTAGCTTCTGGCAGTATTTTTTAAAGCATGTTGGAGGTCTTGTCCAGCAAATCCTCTGAGTAGAAAGATGTTTGTGACTTTTGAAGTTTCAAGATGCTCACTCACTGAGTAAAGCCTCCCAGGTTGGTATCTTAATAAGCATCCTAATTAAGTTTTTTGTTTGCTTTTAATGCCACACAACATCTTTCAACTACAGAAGCATTAACTAGGACTACAATCCAACGTGTGCCTTGTTGGTTCTTAGGTCTACTGTCAAACCAGTTTGTGGTTGAGGGGTGTGTGTGTGTGCATGTGCAGCTTTGTGTGCTGTTTTCCTGCCTTCTCCTTTTGTCTGTCAAGCTCCTGGCTGATAGCAGATTAGCCATCTGAATGTGGGCAGCAAAGAGTAATGGGCTGTACAAAAATGCCTGAGGCTTCTTGCATGCAATCAAATGACTCCATTAGAAAGCAGAAAATGCCAAGGCTGCCATGGAGGATATCTGTATTGGGGAGATGGAGAGAATAGCCTTTGGTTTGTGCTCTTCTTAATGAGTGTAAAATAAACTTTGGGGTTGTTTTTTTTCAACTGTCAAAAGTATTCTTAGGTGCTTTACAGAGTACTTCCTTCCAGCAGGAAAATACCAGTGAGCTAAATGGATGATGTACTACTTGCTCCTCCTGATTGCTGTATGTGGGAGGGAAGGAAGAGGGTAACAGCATGACAGCTCAGTTTCATTTTACCAGGCAGGTGTATATTGTTATTTCTCTTTAATTCTCTTTCATTTCCAGTGTTTTGATTAGTTACAAGATGACCTAATCTGCCCTGCAGAAGTGTGTTGGGTTTATTAAGTCTTGTGGAAGATGTGCTAATAGAGATTGGAAGGAAATTGGGCCAAAAACATGCCTGACGGAGAAGGAATCCAGATGTTGGGAGAGGATATAAGAGAGAAAGCTGTAGTGAGCTGGATCAAGCAGAGGCACAAGTCTCTGTGCTGAAGCACAGTAGCAGGATAAACAACTAGTAATCCTATCAAGATTTTTGACAGCTATACTTACCCACTATAAGAATCTGGTGTTTAAAAAAGCCCTCTCAGTTGGCTGCAATTTACTGTGTCCATAAGCTGTAGTGGCTGCTCTTCTCCTGTATTCCACTTACAGCTTTCAGGAGGATTTCTTTCTTTTTTTTTTGTGCCATGTAAGCTCTAAAATGAGCTCTCCCCTCCCAAAAAGGTGCACTAGTTTCACTTTATAAATGGAAGATCTACCTGGATTGTATCTGCTAGCACAAATGGAGATAGCTTCTGATAAACATGGACTTCCAAACTAACTGGCAAGTCAGCATAGAAACAATTGAGTAGATAGAATATGGAGGAATTGTTAAAACGTGCCAAACTTGTCCTAAAATGCTTCATTTGAAAGAAATCTCTTCACTTACATTTGGTTTAGTCTCATATGTTAGTTCACTATATCACTGTGGATACTACCTAAGTGGAAAGCTGTGCTTTAGTAGCAAAATATAACAATTACAACTTGTCATAAATAAAATAGGAATACTGTTTGAGTAACCTTTGGGGTGTTTTGCTCATTCTATCAGCTGCTGCCAGCTTTCATTGTGGCTGTTCTGCATGTATATTCCATTGGTTCCATGGACTGTCCTCCTTGAAGAGCTCTTTTTACCTGCACTTTACACACCAACTCTTCCCCAGCCTCTTGGATTGATTTGTCTTTGAGGGATAACCCTTCCTTTTCTTGTGTACTGCTTGCTTTCCTCTCCTCTCCTCCAGTAGAGTCTATACTCATATATATATATATATACACACACACACGAAACAACTGAGAGTAATTTTTTGTGGCTGGTTATAGCACAGAGCTCCACAGATGCTGCTCCCATGATGGCAGTAGTAATTCATTTTACATGCATTTTTATTTTGCAGTTCAGCATTGTTTCTATCATCACAGGAGCTTTTTATGGCCCTTGAAGACTGTAGCTGCTTATGAAGGAAGCTGGCACTAAAACAAAAGCTTAGTTAACTGTCTCTTAAGCAGTGGGTAATCTGTAGATGGTGACAACTCAAATACATTCCAGGCTAGTTTATTAAGAGAGGATCTGTGAGGGGTTTCTCCTCTCTCCTTGCCCCATGTGATTGCTGTGGTTTACAGTAGGAAGCTCTTAGTTTCTGCAGTCTCTGGTAGGTAATGCAAAGACATATTTGAGTAAAACTAAGAAAGTGATCTCTCTTATGGGAGAAGGAGGTAGCTGCATCTTTTACAAGTCTTCCAGCCTCTGTGACCTAATTGGCACTGCAGAAAGCAGCATGTTGTGCAGTAATGCAGCCTGGGGAAGTTGCATTTAGGAATATGAATAACAAATCTAGAAGTATTCTCATCATACTGAGAAAGGTGTTGCTGCCTTGGCCTGACCTGGTCTAACATGGCTACAGGGTTGTGCCATGCCTGGTTTTCCAGACAGATTTGAGAAGCTGCAAAATAGCAGAATCAAGAGTGGTAAAACAGTTGAAAGCTCAACTTTACCTATCTAGAAGGAAAGGTAGGAAATAGAGGTTTTGTTATTTTAAAGGTATTTAGGTAATGGAGAGGGGAAAAAAAAAAACTTTTTGGCAGATAGTTTTTACTTGCTTTTTTCCTGTGGTATTTAGGCTACAAGAGAGGAGCAGCTGGTTAAAATACCAGGTATGAAAGCATCTGTGCTAGCTGATTCCAAACAATTATGAAAGGAGTCTTGTCGTGGAGGGGAAGAGGGCAGAACTTACTGCTCTTGCTCCCTAAAGTTGGGATTGCTTTTAGTTAGTGACAAGTGATGTGGTGTAGACTATTTCCAAATGTGACTTTTGAACAAATTGACTGCAACTAGGAATTTTTGAGACCTTGAGCTAGGTCTTGTACCTCCTGGTTTTGAAAAGAAACATTTAGTTAACTAGTGTGGTTGAGGGTTTTTGTGTTTAAAGATGTACTGGGAAAATGTCATCCTAGTACTAATAAGATTATCACTCAGTTTTAACAGCTTTTGGGTTGATACTTAAGATTGCTTTGTCATTTCTTGTTGGCAAGTACTAGTGCAGCAGAGTTGGAATCCCAAGTTTAGGACACAGTAACTATGACCACCAGCCAAAAAGCAGTGGTATGGGGCAGAAATCTGAAAGCCAGCCAGCCATACCTTCAGATTTAAAAGGTAACCAACTCAGAAGATGTATCACTAGACTTAACTCAAAGTACAATGTATTTAAAACTTCCTGTGGACAAACTGTCTTCAGTTGGCTAATTGTAGTGAGGAGGACACAAGATCTTCCTGTCTGCTCTGTGAGGTATCTGATGCATGAATGTGCCATATGTCAATCCTGGTGACTCCAGTTTTGTGGGATTTCTTTTCTGTGAATGGAAAGAAGAGTCTTAGATATGTTTCAGAGAGAAATTTCAAAAAGCCTCATGGTTGGTTGGTTGTTTTTTTTTTCCCTTGTCCTAGAGTCTGATAGTTTTTATGAGACATTAAAGATGTCAGTACAGTGTTGTTCTCCCTCCTAGAAGAGGTGATGAACTCTGTCATGCTATCTCATCTAGCTGGCTGAGAACTTCAAGATTTTAAGATATGCAGAGCTACAGTGTATTTTCTGACAAGTCTTGCTCTTCCAAGCAGGACTATTTTAAGAGAAGGGCAAAAAACACTACCAAAAAAACCTTACAAATCGATGTTTTTGAGCTTAAATAAGGCTTGTGCTTCTCTCTCCTCTAATAAGAGGTGATGTAATTCGTGCACATCTGCAAAAGCTGAGTGAGTGTTGCAGAGTGCTTCAGTGGACACTGTCTGTTACAGTCAGGAGCTCTTTAATTTGGGTAACTTGCAGAGACAGAAATGTGGTACTCAGCAGCTCAGCCTGTGGTATATGAGGGCAAGGGGTGTCAAGCTCTGTTTTGGAGGAAGCATGTGTTCAGAATCTTGTAGATTCAGTCCTGTGTGCTTGCCTTTAGATCTGTAAGGATGTTCTGGAGAACCACAGAACCAAAAGCACGTTGATATTATACCTTGGATGCTATTGATGATATCAGTATCTTTGGGGTGGTTTTTTTTCCCTTTTTCTTTGTTTTTAATTGAATCTTATTCCTTTCTACCTCACAGATTCCTAAACTGTCTGGTAGCCATCACAGCTCTCTCTCTATCTACAAAACTCAGAATATTCTACAACTAGGAAGCAACTGCACCAACATGACAAATCTGTTCACTTGCACAGCATGCTAGAGGAGGAGGGATCTCCATGCTATCCAGAACATGACCTACCAATCATTAGGAAAATGATGTGCTGTGTTCCCACTGGGGGATGAAAGGGATCTGGAGAGAAGTGAGGCTTGCCTTGCCTTGTGATGTCTGTGTTGTCATCCTCATAGTATCACATGAGGAAGAACAAGGGTTTTTGAGTCACTTCTCCTGTCCCAAGCCCTCTAGAAGTGTGTCCTCATTTTTGATGTTTTTCTCCATTTCTGCAAGCAGGCCAGTCATAAAAAGCCTGTTCCATGTGGATTTCCATTTAGGCATAAAGGCTCTGGAACAAGATATTCAGTGTTTGAGCTGGTGTCAGTCTTCTATTTAGGTTCTTAGTTATTCATGGGGAAGGGGTGCAGATGAAGAAGACATATTGGCCTTTTGGGGAGGTTTGAGAGGGCCTGTTCTCTTAGACAAAAGAGCAAGCACATTTTGTGCTTCCTTGAGAGGGTTGCTGTGGGGTTTTTTTGCCTATTTGTCAAAAGGATAAAGGCTGTCTTCTGCCAAAGGTTATTTAAACTGATGCCTGAGTGTATGAGATGAGAGCATGTAATGCAACTAATTCCTGTCAGCTAATGGCACATGTCCCACCAGACAGGAGTTGTTTTGCTGCTTCCTTGAGTAGCAGTCAGCTTGTGGGTCCTACATCTGTTGTTCACAAATTGGATGGTTTTGGTGGAAATAAAGGCTGCTTTTTGGCAGGTGCACTCAAAATGCCCCAGCATAGAAGCCCAGGGGTAGTAGGAGGAGATGTTGATGCCCTACCTGGGGAAGACTGAATTGCTAACAAAGTGACAGAAGTATATCTGCTTGCCAGCTATGGCAAACCAGCATCCTTATTACAGGAGGATTTTACACATGAAGTGAGCTTTGAGTTTTTTTCCTCCAGTAAAGAAGTCCACTGATGTCTACTGGTAGCAATTTTGCTATATTATATGTAATAAATAAAAGCAGAGGTGTTCAAATTGCCTGAAAAATGCCCTTTTAATTTTTTTTTTAGCCAGTAGACCTCTTCATATCCAGTAAAAACAAATAACAACTTGTTTGCTGAACTGTGACCTGTTTTGGAGTGTCAGTCTTGCAGCTTGCTGAATCGACAGCTGGGCTTACCACTGTGCTGCCTGGAGCTTACAGCAAGCTTCACAAAGGCTGGGGAAGAATACATTTGTTTTCCTGTGCTGTTGTTATTTCTCAGCTGGTTTGCAGTTGCTGCTCTCCCACTTTTCATAGCCCTGAAGCTGCCCAACCTGATACTTTTCTAATGCACCTTCTTTAAACATCCCTTAGTGAAGGTTGGAAGATGCAAATGATAGTTGATAAATAACTTCTCACTGATTTTTCTAAGCTTAAGAAAGCTTTTTGAGCTCTCAGGGTTAGGTGAGTGATTGAAATGAGACTTTTTTTCTGCTTGAATCAACAGATCAACATTTAGGTAGAAAAAAATGGGAGGTTGTTTTTGTTTTTTTTTTTTAAAAGGGAGCTTTGTTCAGGTCTTCTTTCTAATAATAATTCAATATTCTGCTGGTGATGTGTGAGTCGACATCAGGAATCTGACTAAAAAGGAAAATGATTCATCTTTTCTAGATGCGACAGTGCCTGTTGTGAGGATTATTTGTCCAGAAATTGTGTTATCTCTGAGTTGAGTTTTGCTTAAAATGCTGAGAAATATTCTTCTTGGCTGGCACAAACTCTCTGTCAGAGTCTGTGGCAATGGGAGTTTCAACTAGTTCATTTTTAAATGCTAGCAAGGAGCAGCTGAAATGCTGCTGAATGACCTTTGACATAGGGACCCATGAATGCCCCAAGTATGATTTCACTTTCACCACGTTCTTTGTCAATCTGAATGCTTGTCAAATCAGATGTGTGTTTAGACCTTTTCACTGAATGTGCTTGGAGGGAAAGAACAAAGCCTGGGGTCAACTTGGCATAATCCCTGCGTTTATCTTTATTCTATTCTAGTGGTTTGTGGGGGATGGAGTAACTATTCTCTGAGAGGTGAAAGTGCAAGTAGAGTGTAGGTAGGCTATCTGTCTTTTTTTTTTTTCCCTGTATTGCAGACTTTCCCAACAAACTAACTGGTCTCCCATGGTTTACTTGAGTTAATGTATGGCTGACTAGGCAGACTGCTAGTTGATCCATGGGATCTGCTATTTGTTTCAGCCATTGCTGTTCTGTAGCTGATGCACCTATCTGCTGTTGTAAACAACCACATATAGCTTGCCTTGGGTAGCACAGGCAGAAATGGGTCTGTGTTACATAGTGCTTTGTTCTCCCCAGTGGAGATGGAGGGGGAAATAACAGGGATTTTTATACTAGAGCTACTTGGGCTTTATTGCAAATCATCTCTTTAAGAGATGGAACAGCTTCTTGTACTGTACAGTCCATATCTATATCTTTTTCTTTTGCAGGCTATTAGTCATACTCAAGTAAAGAGTGACTAAGTCTGTTATTACCCCTTCAGATGGGGAAAAGCTTTGTCTCCGAGGGAAAAACTGTAGAGTTCTACTAAGTGATTGCTGTAGACTTGTTGCAGTATGTAGAGATTTTATTCCTGTGGTAGATTCACTTCCCAATCCTGGCTTGTTTCTCTGTGGAGCTGGAGTGGTCTGAATCTGTAAACGAGCTATTGTGCAGGAAAGTACAAGTGGGTGGAGGAACTCCCTGACAAAAGGCCTAGTTACCTTTACAGTTTGTTCGCTCTACCTCATACACTTTGTTTCAGAAGAAAAGCACCATTCAAAGGCTCAAGTGTAAGGAGGCAGTCTTTCACACGAGCCTGGTGGGAAATTTCTCTCTGCCTTGTGGGTTTTCAGCTCGTGCAGATTTACCCTGGGCTTTCTGAGGCTTTACCCAAAACTAGCTTAACACGTCTCTCTGAACCCCTGCACCTTGTGGGGTGAAAAACCTCCTCATCTGACACTTCAGCCACTATTTTCCACCTTAGGTCTGCACTTGATTGGGGTTGTTTTTTTCCTGCTTACTTTCTAAACTTTGCAAAGTTTGCTTTAAAGCAAAGAGAGGGTTTTGTTGGTTTTTAAGGGCTTTTAAACTCATCCTCATTAAATTCAACGATTAAAATCAACAGTAAACAACAAGGAGATCTCTTTTCTTAATAACTAGTAAGAGGCATTCTGAAAGGATGAGTGTGCTGCTTTTACTTTTTAAACCAATATTAGAAACTCAGTGTTCTCTGTTAAATCTGCAGTTCTCCTCAGCTTCTTCCACACACTTCACTGTTTACTTTCTCTTTTCATAGCTTAGTGGATAAGTGCTTAAAAACCTGTTCATTCTGCTTGAAAACAAATACACTTCACTCAGCACCCAATTTTCAGGTTTAAAACACTTTCACAGAAAGACTTGCTGATTAGCTGGATGGCTTGGGTTTGTTTGTTTGTTTAAAGGAGAATTGAGTTGTGTCAGTCTACCTTGAAAGAGAGAAGAATGAGTGCTCTGGGAAGAAAAGCTCTGCTTTTCTTGCTGGACTCTGGGTGGTTGCTCTGCTTCTCAGCTGGACAAGAGCAGGCTCCTGCTTTCCATTGCAGAAACAACTGGAGAAGGTCTCAGCCCCACAGATCACAGCCCAGCACATGAGCTGGAGCTAACAGAAGAGTAATGTTAAAACCAAGAAGAGAAGATCTGGACCTATGCCCATGTTAGCTCTCTGTGCTATGGAGGCAGTAGCCACTGGCAAGAGGGCAGAAGAGGTATTTGGTGTTAGGAAGCAGTCTGATAGGATTTCAGGAATGGCTTTCATTCCTTGGTAGCTACATGTTTTCAGCCTCTAGTCTGCTTAATGCTGCCAATATGTGCTCTAGGAGAGGAATTCTGGGGAGCCTGCTGTCACCATCATCTCTTATTGCTTTAAGGAGCAAGTTTAGTGCCTTAGTTCAATGCTTTGAAGAGCTCTGGCTGAGCAGCATGTTGTGCTGTTTTGTGTGGGTTCCTCCCCTCCTAATTATTCACTTCCCCCTTCCCATCACAACTTCTCACACTTTGGATGTTGCTGCACTTACATACCTGAGTGTCACCAACCTGCTTCCAGAATCCTGTATATCTGGTTTTACTGTCTCTGTTGTGTGCTTAATTGAGTTGTATAACATTAATGACAGCAAGAACATGCATCTTAAAACTGACTTATTCTTGCAGGCTGGGAACTAGAAAATGATAGCTAGAATATCCACCTACAAATATGCCACAATGTTTACTGTGAAACAGTATAGCAAAGCTCTGAACAATTCCACCATAGTTGACTGAAAATGATATGTTTTTCTAGAGCTGTTTCAGGAGCTCTCATCGACTAATTTTGGTGCTTGTAAATAATACCAGAAAACCCTTTGCTTGTGTTTATCAGAACTAAAAGGCATCAAACTTTTGCATTATCCTTTTCCTTTAATTGGGATGATGCTTAAAGATTTGGGTATATTCTGTAGATTTCTAGGATTATTAGAGACATATTAAGTCCTTTAGGAACAAGGCCTAGTGGCTTCTAATATGTGAACAATTCAGGAAGCTTCATATGTCTCTAATAATCCTAGAAATCTACAGAATATACCCAAATCTTTAGGCATCAGGAAAATCAAAGCTCCCTTTCTTAAAATGCCACTTCCACTGATACATAATGGCAGTTTTTCATCTCTTATTTCTGCCTCCATCTCCTTGTGTCAGGCTAAGAAAATACATGCTGTGTTGGAGTTTCTCTTGATGCTCTTCTCAACTGTTTCAGTCTCGAGATGCTAAGGATGTTTTTTAGGAACTAATGCTCCCATGGCTAGTCTACTGGATGCCAAATCTGCTGTGTTCTCTTGTAGTTGGTGGGGATTTTTAACTTCTAGCAGTATAAAGATGGGATTTGGAGAAGCAACTCTACCAGCTGTGAAATGAAAAGGCTGAACTGGAAAAGCAGTGCTGAAGGAAACAAATCTGCTGGTTTGTCCCTAGTTATGAAATTCTATATCCCTAGTTGCTTTCAAGGTCTTCCAAGAAGGTCAAAAGAACTGTTCTCCTACGTTCAGGTGGGAAGACATGCACTGGAGAGATGAAACAAGGGAGTAAATGAGTGGCAGAGCGAGGGGACAGCCAGGCAGAGCTCTGCTGCTAAGCAGCATTTCTTTAAAGTGAGAGGAATATTAAGGAGGTAACAGCACTCTTGTTTTTAGAACTTATACAGTGCTAAAAATCCATCAGGGAAACAGCACCACAATCAAGCTGTGTGCTGCTGATCTAGTTTCACAGCTGATCACAAATGCAGTGGAGTTGAAAGAGGCAGCTTTATACTTCATTACTAGCAACAGTTGACAATTCAGGAATGTAAACTTCACGTGTCTGATCTTACATTTCTCTTACTGTCCTAAACACAAGTGCCTGGGGGAATAAATGAACTTTTAAAAATGAATTTAGAACTGACTTTGTTCCTATTTAAGTAGCAACTACTAAAGATTTAAATGAGCTGACAGCTCTCCACTGCTAGGATTGTGGAATTGTCTTCTGGGAGGTTTATTTGTTGGTTGGGTTGGTTTGTTCTTGGAGCCATTGCTGTCCTGGTAGGTAAAGGGAAGTCCAGGGCAAACAAAATAATTATGAATTGATGTGCTCAGGTGAAATAACAGAAAGGTTGCCACTGGGAATGATTTGACAAAGTATGAGATGAAGGAAATAAAAACTGCTTAGGGAAAGCTCTGGTGGTCAGGATGAAATCCTAGTGAAAATGTGGAAATGACAGCTTTTGTGAGACTTCAGGAAGAGAGAATAATGAAGAATCAATTTCATGTTATTTGCAGCAGGTTTTTGTTCAGATTTCACTGTAACTGCTGCTTGAATCTATGCTTTTATGTCCTGGCCCTTGACTGAAAATCATTCCTGGTCAAGGTGGCAGATCACCCCAAGGAGAAAGAACTCATGAATTATAGAGTGAGGTGTCAGTTATCCTCTGTCTTGGAGAATCCTGGTCACCCAGAAAGATGGGTGCAGATCCACACTTCAATAGGCCAACAGTTGGCATCCCAAAGCTTAAGAACACAGCCTTTTGCTCTTCTGTCCTTTTCTGCAACTGTGTGACATTGAGGAACTGAGGGAAGGATGTTAGGCTGCAGAACTGTCAAATGTATGGTCCCTGAGTTATTCTGTGGGCAAGCAATTGATGCAGTCCTTGGCTCTGTCAACAAGTGGATCTATGCAGAGGATGCAGAGATTATCCTCTGTGTTTATTTTATCTCAGAACTGGGATAGATGAAGAGTAAGTGGTCAATTTACAGCAATTCATGGAAGTGGTACTTGGTTGTCATATTGTAGTGTCTGAGCATGTCCTGGCTTCTGTGGTGTAGGGGCTTTGGTTTTGTTCTAAAGAACAGATTCTTTTCTTGGGTTCAACCTTTATTTAGTTTTCTAGGTTGTAAATCAAGCAGTATGTACATGTATATAGCAGCTAGTGGAGGAAATGTAGCACAATTATGATGCTTACATGTTAAAGAGAGCTTTCCAGCCTTTCTTTGCTCACACCATTCATGAATGAGGGATGTTTTCCCTGGCCAGTTGTGTGCTTGTAATCATTCAGATATGTTGCTGGTTTTGAAGACAACTTTTGTAGGATAGACTATCTCCTTCCTTGTGTATGTTTAGAAACCATTTGCTTTTCCTGCAGACTGAAACTTGTGTAGAATGTAGTTCAGTAGTTCAACTTGTTCTCTCCCAGCAGGCTTTCTTCTTGTACTGACTTGCACCTTCTCAGGAGAGTCCTTGTTCAGAAAAGGGTTTTTTAGAGGACTGTTATCCCAGCAGTTGCTTACAGCATGTGTATGTTTGGCCTATCAGCATGCCTGTGTACTTTGGCTCTCTAAACTCTAGGGCTGGCTCACAGACCAGAGCACCTAAATTTAGATGCCAGGGTGTGAGCTCATTGCCTGTGCTCCCTTTATAGTCTGCAGAGACCTAGTCAGTGGACCTGAAGAGCTGTTCAGCTCACTGAATATAACTGTTTGCTTTAGGATGAGCAGAATAGTTCTTTAGATCCCATTGATTACAGTAGCAACTATAGTGTAGTTACTATGTACTACAGTGTAGCAGGCAGCTAGTGATGTATAAATTCCTAATTCTTGATTTTTATCTGTGAGCTGTATCTCATTTATTGCTGGTTTTTGCTCTCTATTGCTGCTTTTATCTATTAGGAGTTGAAAAGCTGTTTAGTGTTCTTTTTGCTATTAAAACTCCTCTTGTAAGTTCTCTCCTCATGTGAAATGTGTGGGGTGTTGGAGTGGAGAGGTTTGGTAAAGGGGAAAACTGCTTTGAAGTGTGAGATGTCACTGTGAAGAACTAAGCTTTTGTTTATTTCTTTCTTTTAAGAGCAGTGATTTTTGTTTTTTCAGTGAGCTGAATGTGGTTAGAGGAATTGGCAGCTGTTTCAGAGTGACAAGTCAATTGTATATCTGAACAACATGGACACAAAATTGTCTTTTGTTACTCCCTTGTTCGTTCTTCCTCTTATGTGAATACCTTGTCTTTAAAGGTTTCTTGATAGCCAGAGAGCATCTCTCTGGATATGCAGACAGCTTGGATTCTGCTGTGTCCTCAATAGTGAGAGTGTTCACTAACCACATTCTGTACTTCATTAGTGAAGTGACTGGCTGGAGGGAGTGATGGGGACAGAACAGGACAGGACACACACAGGAGTTGTGCTTAAAGAAATGGATGGCTTTAGTTAAGTCTCACTACAAAGCTCTAGCTAAAATAGCTCTATCTTTGCCAAATAACAAGCAGCAAGTTCCTGATGCTGTGGAATCAAAATGAATAATTCAATGACTGTCAGTTACCAAGACTAGTTATCTCTGGACTAATTGCTAACAACATTATTATAGCTGTTAGTGATTTCATTTGAGGAATATCAAGCAGTTTTTGGTAAAGTAAGACCCTTGCTGTAGTGTTTACTGGAGTCTGGACAGTTGGTCTCTGTTTTCCTGTGGCTATTTTGAACCACCAAAGCAGCAGTTAGATGGTAAAGGACCATTTAAAACTTGTATGGTCTGCCTTTATTTTAGCAGAGCTATTAAGTGAAGGAGCTTCAAATGAATTGAACTGGTTTTGGATAGGTTCAGAGTGTTTCCTGAGGAGTAACTTCTGAAAGGGACCCATAAGGAATGTCTTTTTAAATGTTTAGCAATGTTTTGATGCCCTGAGCTATAACAGGTTTTCTGTGTAGAAAGCAGGCAAATGTCAGGCATGGTTTGGAAAGTTAAGGGAAAGAAAAAAGGAGGAAGTAGTTCTCTTCAGATGAGAATTCCTTATGCCCAAACTGTTAGGGAGCTGGATCTACAGTAGAGCTCTGTAACCAGTATGAGAATCATGGAACAAATGCCTTAAGCTCACAATATATAGGAGCTTGGGAAAGTTGCACAGAGAGAGGTAAAAAATCAGCAAACCCAAACCAATTTAAAATGTGGTTGAGCTAGATGAAACAAACCACAAAGCAAACTAATGCAAAGATGTCCAAACAGTCTGTTGTGCAGCTCATTTCCAGGTAAGATGTGTGGCATTTAGCTGGTGGTAATTCAAGGTCTCAGAATCTAGGTGTTCATATTCAGAAATAAATGTCACTGGTATTAGTTTTGCTATTTCTGATTCCAGGTTGCCACATGCTATTGTTATATTAATAAATAGCAGAGCCAACCAAATGTATTGGGTGTGGAAAAGGGATTGCTAAAGGCTTCCATGGTTACCAGTGGAGGTGAGATGTGAAGGAGGAGCTCAACTTGTGTTTTGAACTGGACAACACAACTTTGTGGCTGCACTAGCAGTGATCCAAACCTGCATGCTCTTACCTTGTTGAGTTAGCAGCTTTTTGGGGGATTATAGTGCAGCTTGCTAATAAATTATGTTTAAAATGACCAAACTTGTTGAAAAGTTGTGATGCTCCTATTATTGCACTACACAAACACTTTGTGCTGCCTCCATCCTCTCCTTCCAGTCTACTCCTTGAGTGAGACAGGCCAAATTAGTAACTGTATTCTACACAAAAGGCACCAAGGACTGTGTTTTCCAGACAACACTAGTCTGGACATGGGTGGTTTCTTACATGTTTTCTGCTGTTTTCTCCGATTTACTCCACTTTTATGAATGATACTGGTGGAGAAAGAGAGACCTGCAAGGAAATGAAGTTGTGTTTGCTTTAGCTGTTGAACTCTACCTTCTTGAGGTGTAGGAATGATACTTAGCCTTATCTTGAGTGGGCATTCCTGTGGTTCTTTTATTGTGCTCTAAATGCTTTCAATGACACACTTAACAATTTGTGACAAACTTTCTACACAGAGATACCTTCAGAAGCCAAGTTTTCTGATATGCTTCTGTTAGCTGAGTTCAAACCTTTCTATCAGAAAAAGGGCAAGCAAGTTCAAAAGTAGCATGAGTATTTTCTTACAGCTAAGTGCTTGGTCTTGTGTCAGGAGGGGAGCTCCCTCTTCTAGGGCATCTCAGAAATTACTTGTGCTATCATTATAACATCATATAGAAGTTCATACTGGCAAAGCTCTGATTTCCCTGTAACATATTTGGAGACACTAAGATAAGTCAGTAAATGTTATCAGGACTGTCCTTTGCTTAAGTGAGCTCTGTGGATCATTCCTTGGCTGGTTGCATTATACTGGCAAAGCCTTTCAGTTCAAAGTCTTATGCTGCACAGAGTAGACAGGACTCTTGAGCATGCAAAGCATGTAATTCCTTGCCCATGAGGCTGAAGGATGGCAGCATGACCTCTCTCTGGTGCTGTTGTGGGGCAGCTCCAGTGTTGTCTAACTCACTGGTCCAACACAAGAGCTGAGGACTGTACTCCAGTCAAACTACAACTTTGAGGGACCAGGCTTTTCTCCTCAAGCCTGAGGAACAATTAATTTCTCATCTGTTTAACTTCTGCTGTGTCATGCCCTTTATTTTACCAGCCATGATTCACTAGATGGGCATGAGCTTATCTTGCTAGGTTCAGAGAAAAGCCTTCACTGGGTCATGGCCATGCTGCTGTGTCTAGCTCTGGCTGTGAGCGGCATTGGGTTACTCACGAGAGGAAGGGTGTGGAGGAAATGTGATCCAGCTTGACAAATGGCCTGTAACCCTTTTAGCCTGAACCTGCCACAACATACAACCATAGACAAGGCCATATGCTGCTAAAGATTGTTTTCTATATGAAAAGAGAAGAGCAGCTGGCAGCCATAGCTAATAGAAGGAAGTTTGTGGAGTTGAGATGTCCCGGGCCTGAAGCTTATTTGCAAAAGAGCTGATAGGACTTGAGGGTGTGCTTTAATTCAAGGGAAGATGATGAGTTCTGAGGGGGTTTCTGAATGGAACTGAAGAAAAGCAGGAAGAATGATCAGAAATTGTACTTTGAGGACAGGTGGTTGATGTGGTGCTTTTTCTGNTCAAGGGAAGATGATGAGTTCTGAGGGGGTTTTCTGAATGGAGCTTAAGAAAAGCAGGAAGAATGATCAGGGAGTAGTGATAAAAGTGGAATGAGAACACTCCCATCCAAATGAAGAGACTCAGCATGTTTGAGCATACACTGTAAAGACAATGTGGAAGAGCAACTCTGAGTGAGAATTACAAGTGTTGGAATAAGATGTGTTTTCTACTTCTTGCCCCATCTTGGCCCATACTTTTCCCTAGTAAACCTCATGGCATAATATTTGAATACTATCATTTGCTTTCAGCTAATAGTAAGATGAACTCAAGCCAAGCAGAGTCATGCTTTTAAGTCTCTTGTAAAGTCCTTCTGCCTTCATGGTGCTTTGAAGAAGTGATCTAAGTATTAAGGCAACAAAGAAACCCTAAAGGAAATCATGTATCTAAGTGTCAATTAACAGTGTCTGGAGAGGCTCTAGGCTTTACTGAAGTCTCAGTGTTTCCCTGACAGCCGTGTTTGCCCTTATGCTAGTCAAAAAGTAAAGAAGTGAATAACCTTATTAGTGTGACCAGAGAAACACTGGAAGAAGAATGTCTGCATTTTACAGCCATTTCCCTTGTGCTTACCTGGGCTGAAGATGTTTCTGTGTAACTAAGTTCATCCCCTCCATCCACAATGGGCTTTATCCTCAACTGCTTATCTTCTTCTGTATCATATTGTGAGTGAAGAAGAAAAGCAGGAACATGTTCCAGTGTTAGGATAGGTTCATCCAGGAGTGGCACTGGCTTGTCTCAGAGCTGCTGCACCCATTCTAAGGAGGTGGGCTGCACTGAGAGAGCTGCAGAGGGAAGCAGGCAAGAGAGGAGACATGGCAGGCTCTGTCCTGTGGGATAAGGTACACTGGTTTCATCTTAATTTGATGTGAAATGTAGGGGAAGCTTGTGGAGGGGCATTGTAAGCTCTCTCTTACATAAAGGTATATGATTCTGGAAGTTAGCTCAGCGCGAAGGGAGCATTATGTAACAGTAAATTATTAATGGGAGATTTTCAGCAAGCAGACAAATTTGAGATTTAACACAACCAGCTTCCATAGTCAGCTGTATTAAAGCAACCTGGTTTATAAGAGTCAAAAACCTTAAAATGTGGCTATTATTTTGAAGGGTGTCTCTCCCTGTGTGTCTTCAGTACTCCCATCCTTGCATCTTCCATCCCTTTCTTGTAGGAGGGAGATGTTACCTGACTTTTATGGATCTGAGGCTGGCTAAATACACATGGACTTGTAGTTAACTTTTTTGTAAATGTTAACTGTTAATGATGGCTCCCTCCTCCTCCTCCTGAAAATACATTTTATGGTTGGGCAACTTGTGGGAAAAAAAAAATCACTTAAGTTTTCTGTCAGTGGTTTTTGAATGCTCCATTTGCTGGGGGCAACCAAAGCAGGGAAATGAGTTTGGCTGAGATATCCACATTGGGTTTGTTTTGCTAACAGAGGTCAATGCCTACATTGGCACTTCAGGAGTGGTTAGAACTTGTCTTTGCTAGACCTCTGGAAGAAGCAGTTTGTTAAGCTTCATTGCCTATTGAATAGGAGTTTAGTGAATGGTTAAATTGCTTTGTACATGAACTATGACTCTTTTATGACCTGTTTAAAACTAATTAACGTGCAGTGCCTACTGGAAGCAACTTGGGAGTTTTGACTTTGAACAAGAGAAAAACTTCAGCACGAACTAAACTCTTTTTCAGTTAAACTTTAGTCCACTTCAAGGAAGTTTCCTCTGCATCAGAAGTACGAAACCAAGACAGTCTACTTTTATCTATCTTTTGTTTTCTCAATTGCAGCCACTTATCTACTAGCATAGGAGGGATGGCAATAGCAGCATAGGTGGAAGTTTGACCTTTAAAGGTTTCTTCTAACCCAAACTATTCTATGAATCTGAGTTTCAGGGTAGAAGCATGTAGAGTGCTGCTTCCTAATTCAGGTCCAAATAAAATTCTCATTCATGCTTTAAAGTTAACTGTAAGCAACTCTGTATTATGTAACTGTAAGCAACTCTATAGTATGTAGACTTTAATTCTGTATTTTTTGTTTATTTTAGGTTTTGCTGATAAAGTGGCAGAATGTATCAAAAGCCCATGAGATAACTGTGCTTTAAAAGCAGTGGCTTGCATGTATTTTATTAATGTCATGCTAGGCTTATGCTGAATCTCTTAGTGCCACTGCTAGTCAAACACAGCTACTGACATGCTTCTTACTTGCTGCTGTAGCATGATGTAAGGCTCCCTCTCATACTCACTAAACAAAAAACTAGTTGCTTGGAGTTCCTTGCAATCTTCCTGTTGATTGCTCTCTCTTCCAGTCTCTCCCAGAAAACAGCATTCCATTTTCCTTGCTGTGGTTTTGCATGTGGGTAGGGGTTTGGGGACTTTGTTGTGTGTCTTGGAGATGGGCAGCAGAGACAGCTGGCTGATTGCTCCTGTGGTCTTTAGCAGGCAGATGGAGGGGGGAAAAAAAAGCATGTCAGTCTCTTTGGCACTGTTTCAGCTACACTTGCCCCCTGCACAAAGGACTTTTGTGGCGTGTTTTTTTTTCCCCACTTTTCACTGAGGATCCTTGTATAGCAAAACAAATCATGATGGGAAAATTAAGTATATGAGGTATTTGTACCCCTGGTGACTCTTCACTGTTGTAATCCTTCTGTTCAGCTTGTGAGAGACTTGGTGTTGAAGCCTTTGTTCTCTCCCAGGGAATAGTACAAAGCCTCAGGTTACATCTTGGAGGAAGGCACACAAGATCTAGAAGCCTAGTGGTCCAGACTCCCAGCCTCTGGATGTACATGCTTTTTTCATGGATGCTGGGGAGTAATGTCCTTTTTATACCTCTATGAACAAAACCATGCAAAGCATCAAAGAATTTGAGAGCAAGGGGTGCTGGAGGGAACTGCTGATGAGACTGAGTATCATTACAGGGAGGTAATTTCTCTTAGGTATCAGCCCAGCATTTGGGCTGACCCCAAGAAAACAGTACCACACTTCTGCAAAGTGTGGGTTTTTTTTTTCCCTGCCTTCACTGTGTTTTAAACTCTGAAGTTAAATAACCTCAGGGTAAAAAGGTAAATTTAAGATAGCATCACACCTTGAGGAAGTTGAGAACTTGTTCCTTAGTTCACAGACTTTAGTATATGCTTTTATCACTTAAGATCTAGAAACTATGACACAGACTTGTAAGAAGTGGAGAGTGTTCTCTGACTAACTAAAGTTGGGGGGGGGGCTAGTGAAGTCCCAGAGTATTTGTGGCTTCATGTCAAAATGAGGTTTGTAAGGCTATTTGTTAGACTTTTTTGGGTGTCACTGCTGCATCCATTTTCTGTTAAACTTTTTGTGGCATCATTAACTACTCACAGCTTGCTAAAAGCTTTTTACTTGAGAACAGCAATGCTTCTGAAAGGGATGATGGGATGTGTCCAGAACTTCACTCTGTACACATGGAGTTGTTGTACTATGTTTCCAAAGCCTGTCAGCATTATCAGACAATTGGAGTTAGGGTTTCTTGTCTCTCAGTGTATATTGAGAACAGAAATTCCCTTAGCAGTGTATGTATAGATCTTGAGTGAGCTTTGCACATTGCTCCCTTCTATCTCAAACTTTTGCATCCCTGTGGGAAGGTGCAGAACATCTGAAGTGAGCAGGCAAACTGCTCCTGCAGTGTGGCTTAACTGAGCCTTTGGATGAGACAGATGCTCTCAGTAGATAATAGAACTAGGCATTCTGTTTATCACTTTCATTGCACAAGGTGTAAGAGCTGTAGAATGTACACCACTTGAATACTTAGTACAGCAGCTTTCAGCCTGCTTACAGAAGTTGCTTCCAGGTCTTCTGTGGCAATCTAAAATGAGACTTAATGGGTTTTTTTTCCCATGTGGCACTCTAGAGATGCCTGACAACAAGGACTGAAGTTATCAGAACACATATCAACTAACTCCATGAATGTGGTTTCAGAAGAGAAAGGCAAAACAACTTAAATTCATGGTTTGAGTAAATACTGAGCTGGAATGAGTTCCGTTGAATGGTTTGCAGATGTTTAGTGAAGTCCTAACTCAGTAATACCTTTGCTGGAGAACAACTGCACACTGGGGGCACAACTAGAAGTGGTGTTACTAACTGCTTCTGGATGAAATGCAGTTTATATTAGCAAAGGAATCATTTATAGTAGTGCATGTTACAGTATTTCCTGAACAAAGCACATTTGAAAGGCAGCTTTTGCCAGTGTAATTAAGGCTTTCATGGTATTAATAGATCTAAATCAAATCTAGATCTGCCTAACAAGACCACATCCAGAAATGCTCTGTGTGGGCAAGATGAAAATAGGCACATGTAGAAATGTATGAACTTTTTTGTCTGTCTGTATTAATAACCTCTTCTCACACTGTGCAGGATGACAAATGATGGCAGCATACCCAACTAGCCAAATTATTGAAATAATAGTGACGAATAACTTCAGATACTTGTACTATCAAGTCTGTCAGCTATAAAGCTTTTAGTCCGTGTAAAGCTAGGCAGTGTAGTTGTCCAGAAAGTTAAATATAACTTGAAGAACTTGGATAAAGTGAGTAATAGTTTGTGTTTGTCAAGCTTTCAAGTACCATCCTAAGGCACTTCAATATGTGAAAGANAGGAGAGGGGAGAAGAACCTCTCTGGCTCTGCTGGCCACGCTCCTCTTCATGCATCCTAGGATGCCATTGGCCTCTTGGCCACAAGGGCACATTGCTGCCTCATGGGCATCCTCCTAGCCACATGCTTCTCCAGGAGCCTGCAGTCTCCCAGCAGAACCATGCTCACTTGCCATACTGCTAGCACCCATGCCTGTGGAGATTCCCCAGCTGGTGTTCACCAGCTTCTGCTTGTCATTAAGACTCCAACTGATGAATTAAGTTAATGCTAGCAGTCCTCAAGAAAGGTTTGAAACTGTAATTCATGTGGTGGTGTTTTTTTTTCTACCAGCTAGTCGTCTCTTCACTGAAGCTGCAGTAGTTGTGCTTGGGAGCCTGCTGTTGAACTCCTGGTGAAAAGCAGCCAAAGTAGTGCTTTTTGTAATGTAAGAGATCTTATTAAGAGACAGAAAGAGTAAGTGATTACCCATCTAGGATGGGAGTGGAGCTGGCAAGCAGGACAAATTGGGCATGTCCCCTGTTCTGAAAGAGCCAGGAGACTGCTGGACTAATTACACTAGTTTGTGTCCTTATATATTAGAGGAGCTGTGTGTTCTGGGAAGATAGGTCCCCTAGTAAAGTTAAAATGGCATGCTCCTCAATCTTGTGATGTTGCTTAGGGAGAGTTTGAAGGGAGGAAGGGCCTGACTTTAAGCAATATTGACAAGACTGTCATTTTGTTACAGGGATTCTCTTGAGGAAAAAGCCTTCCAGGAGGACTAATGCTGCCTCCTGTTAGCCTTGCTCATCCTTCCAGTGGTTCAAGGGCATTAACAACAGCCCCTTCTCTTGAAAAGATTTTGTTTATAGTGACCCTAGCCCCTTGCTGGCAGAGTGGTGTCTGTCTACACCATGCTGGCAGGGAGAGAAGGTTCAGGAGGTGTAAAAGTGGAATGGTGTTGGACTGCTGCCTTGGTCTGGAACTGCATTGTCCTGGGTGCTCAGCTGAGAGGTCTGGGAATGGATAGGATTGTGTGTAAATGCCAATAACAAGAGTCCTTATGCTATTTAGTTAGCACAGAAGAGAATGTGTTTGGCAGTCTGAAATAATGAGCTTGTTTGGGACTTGGTTAGCTCCATTTTACATAGTGATGATCTGTGTCTCCTAATTTAGATGAGAGGGTAGAATGAAGGTTAATACTTAAATTTAGATGGTGAAATTCAGACTGATATTTGACCTTTCTTTTTTTTTAACTACTTTTTTCAAACTGTAGCCATCTCTTTGTCTCAAGAGTTGAAATACATTGATCTCAGTTTTAGTGTAAGTTTTGTGGTAGTGTTTTGGCAATTGGGGAGTTTAAGCAGGAAAGGGAGAGTGTGTTCCATAAAAGTGATGCTGGATTCTCTGTCAAAATCTCCTCATCAGTTAATATCTGTCAAACACTGTCTGTGATGCTCCTGTTTGTACCCATGGTCATTGGGCTTTAACCTGGTGTGCCCACCTGTGTGTTAGGTAAAGAATAAAGTTGCATGGTTCACAGGGAAGCTGGGAGTTAACAGGATAAAAGATGATCCTTCCACCATGTGATCAATTCAGAATAGGATTTTGATCTTCAAGTGATGGTCTTTATTGGTGTCTCAATATCTAAATTTAATTGAATAAAGCTAAATATACAATCCACTGGGGAGAGAATGTTTATATTGGGGAAGGAGCAGGGTAAATTGTTTTATTTGAGGCTTGGAGATGTAATGTCTGTTGCCTTTTATCATCTACCTGGGCATCTCCTTGGGTTAGATAACCTACACTTGTATCTCTAGCTTTTTTTTTTTTCATTTATCCTCTTGAAATGCTACTTTTAAAGTGTCTTTTTTGTACTCATTTAAAGTTAAGAGCATCCCGCTGACAACAGTTTCTCTCCTGTAGTCTGTTGGAGGAATTGTCTTCCTGGCCTTGTGGAGAGAAAGAATCATCTCACATAACAGTTGCAAGCCAAGTTCCTAAAGAATGTATCCCAAGCTACAAAAAGTGGTTTTATTTCAGGGGAAAAGTTCCAAAGCAGTGCAGAACAGACATGGCAGTGTCCTCTCTAAGCACTGACACAAGCAAGTGCTGCTGCACTTCTCTGACTTGAATGCAGAGCAAGTTGAAATGAACCAAAACTACTTGTAAATAAAAGCATGACTAGCACCATAACAGAAAAAACAAACAGTTAGGGCTTGCCTAAACCTGAAATTTTCCGTGTTTTATTTGCAGTGGAGCAGATGAAGGGGTGATAAAGCACAGCATGAGGTAGATGTTGAAGCTTCACAAGCATTTCATATTAGTATCATAGTTTGCAATCCCATACCTTGTGAAGGGTCTCCTGTGGTAAGATCCATGGGGCTTGGTTTTGGTTGGGTTTTTTATTGTTCTTATACATTTGAAGTCATTCTTGCTCTTTACTCTTCAGTTGTCTCTATTGTAATCTGGGTTTTGTGCATATATTTCTGCTGCTTTCAACTAAGTTACTGCTCACTTGTAACCTTTCCAGATACTGTCTAGTTATTAATTGGCAGCTGCATGAAACAATACAGATTTTTAGAAGAGCACATAAAAGCTAGGTTTAAAGAAGAAAAAGGCTTGCAATTAAATAGTTTACCCCCCAAAAAGAGGGATTTGGTTAAGAATGAAGAAGAAATTGAAAGAGAAATGGCACTTGTTCTGCTTGTAGGTAACATCCCCTGCTTCATTTTAAGGGATACAAAGTGTTCATCTAATGCAGCAGTCGTAGGTAGGTTTAAATGTTGAGTATTTTTTCTTCTCAATCTATTATTAGTACAAACACATAGTAAAATGTAAAGCTAGTGGGCCAAACTGAAACATTGTTCTCTTGGACTTTTGTAAACATCCTCTCTTCTTATGGAACACATTGGAAATCAGCAGCTGAGTAGTGTTCTGAATTAGCAGGGCAAGTCTGCAGTATGTATCTTCCCTCTCCTAGAAACCCTTTCAGACTGATCTCTATTTCTCAGTGTGAGCTCCTATCCCTTGTACTAGCTTCTATTTATTTGCTTGCATCTCCCCTGTCAGCATGTAGAACAGCAGCAGGAGGAAGGGAAGCTGTGGAAGGATCTCTGTTGCTGGACAAGTTACAGAATGTCCTTGCAAACTATTTCCAGAGGCTCTGCTCTGGTAATGTGTGTGTGTGCAAGAGCTGCTGCTCATGGAAACTGCTGCCTCATGCTTTGTGCCCTGCACAAGCTGGCACAGCAGCTCTTAGCTTTTGCTTTGTGATCTGCCCCTTGCTGCAAGGCTTCCACAAGAGATTCTTCTGCTTGTGGAGTTTTATTTGTTAATAATTGGTTGTCATTTCCTGGGAATGGATCAAATGTACAAGTTACTCCAGGTGATACCAAGTTCAAACTTGTCACTAACACAGTGAGTCTCTAAAATGCACATATTCCTGAATTGAACTTGTGCACTTGCTGCAAACCATTCCCTCTTCAGTGGAAAAGGCTTGGATGCCATTATTGCATTTGTGTTTGGCATGTAGAAATAGTCAAAATGCATCATCTGGTAGAAAATAAAGCATGATCCAAATTATCTTTTAATAGAGAAGCAGAAGTTTATCTTGTCTATCTGTGGCTTTAATGGTTTGTAGTTGAAAACAGCCAGTGGTAATAAAGGAGAGTATTTGGCTAAAATTTGGCACACTAAGTGAAGAGACTCTGCAGTGCTGCTGTCGTAGTGATGTTATAAAGTGTGTTGAAATGAAGTTGTTCCAAGTCCAGCCCAATGATGGCTTTAATTCCTATTACTCTACTCTGCAAAGCAACAATAAACCCTGCCAATCTCTTCTGTTGGGAGGGACAAAAGGGTGGGGAAGAATGTCAAACTGTTAGCATAGCTTTCTAGTCCCATTTCAGCTGTTTATTGAGCCTGCTAACAAATAAGAAATGAGCCAGAGTCGTGTCCAAGAGAGAACTTGACTTCTTTTGTTGCCATTATGCAATGCAGAGTTACAAAAAGTGGGTCAGAAAGATAACCTCTGTGTTTCCTGAGCCTGCTGCCTCTTCATATTGCACATTGAACACAAAGCCAAACAATAAACCAGAGAGACTGCCTTTAAAACTGTAATTCCACAAGTGGTTTTTCACGTTGGGATTGTTGTTCAGAGCTTTCCTTTCCTCCCAAGTTATCCTTAATTGTCAATTTTATAGGTTTGTAAAAGGCTTAGAACCAGACTCATTTCAGATGAAAATTCTGGATGATTTGGCAAAGAAGACTAATCAGAAAAAAAAAGATAAAAATTGTTAGATGATACAGATCCTGACCTTTCATCCTGCATTTTCCTCCTGTTCCTGGTGGTCTAACTTCATCTTCCCAATCCAAATGAATGTTTCTGGGCTAGACCCTAGTCAGTGAGCATGGACCTTCTCTTAGGTTATGGCCATTGAAACACTGAGTGGATGCTGCCTGGAGAACTTCAGTGGTGGCACTGGTTTACAGTTGGGAGTAAGTGAGCAGTGTGAAATATTAAGAACTGGGAATGATGAACTTAAGCAGCAGTGATATTTATTAAGTATAAGTAAGACAATTCTTTAATTGCTTACCCTAGGTAACTAGCAACCTGTGATAGTCAAATTCAAGGTGATCAGTCTCTGGCTGAGCTTTATATATGCTTTATCTGAATTTCTATACAACTGACACATACTGCAGTTTGGGATTCTGCATGTAGAAGTCTGTAGACACTTTGCTTTAAAAATACTCTTTATATTCTATTTTTCCTTTGAATTCTTGCTTGGTTTGTGTTAGAGATACCATATCAATAGGCCTGTAAGAGAAAAGCTTGTGTGTGCATAGTACTTGTCTTTTCATTGTCAATACTTGTGTGTAATATGAATACAAGCAGATTTTGTTGGAGTTAACTGTGGTTCTACAGTTTTATTAAAGGCAAGTAATTCAAAGTACTTCAATGTTTGAGCAGTGAAGTTAGAGAGTAACTTGTTGTGACCTACATCCTTTCTCTACAGGCATGTTTAATAAGTTTAATAAGGCAATTCAAAGGAAATGAGAAAGGTCAGGTAGAAGAAGGGACTTACCATGCTTTAGAGAATGCTAGCCATCAAAAATCCTGTTAGACACTTAGCAAGATGCAGATGCCACTGTAGCACCTAAATCTTTTCTTGGTTCCCTTAGCCAAATGCTTTTGTTTTTTTCTTTTGGTCAGCTTTCTTTTTTTAACCCTTTATTTTTGTCTTGAAAGCTTCATGACAGGAGAGCATCTATAATATCTGTTTATCACCAATGTTTCTCATCAAGCAGAATCAACTTCCTTATTTAGTGACTTAGCTGGAACTCTAATGGAATTTTCTTTTCATCACTGTGAAATTTAGAAATGCCCTCAATGAAAATACACACTCCAGAAGTGGAAGGGGGGGGAAAAAAAGGAGTGCAGCTTGGTAGTAGTAGCAAGGCAACTTGAAAAATCAAATAGAATAATATAATGTTCTCCTAACTTGGTTACTAGTTAATCAAGAAAATATTTGGCTTCATTTGGAAGTCATATGAGAGTTTTCTGTGTGATAAACATTTCCTGCTGCTAATATAGGATTGAGGAATAGTAGTTCTGATAAGAATTATGAGGTTTAATGAATATATTTTCTAGTTCTTCATATTTATACATTCATACAGCTACTGAAAGCACCTGAGAGTTCTCACAGCATTCAAGCCTTGATTCAGATATTTGAAAATATGAAATTCAAGAGTTTTTTCAGCTTCAAAATAGCTTGTCAAAAGGGATATGGAATATTTGTTACCTTTGGTGTGTAACAGACATCAAGATTTGCCTGTGAGGAGCTTCGATTTTTTTAGTATTGATTTGCCTTAAAATTGCTTTGATTTGACTGGAGCAAAAAAAAAAATCCCTTCAAATTTTACCTCCTGGCTTGAAGAAACCAAAGGAAATGATTAAATGCAGCTGAATAACAAAGGCTGAAAATGAAGGTCTGGAAAAATTAAAGCAGATAATCCATTTTTTTTTTTCAGGTACCCTTTAAACTTTGCTGTGTTATTCATACATTTTCTGTATAAAATTAATTTCATTGATGCCCAAACTTAACCCAAAAATTTCTTTTCAGAAGAAGGAATGTTTAATTTGAATCTAAACATTACAGAGATCTCACAAACAGAAGAATCTTTTAGCAGAGTAAACAGTGGGGAAAAAAACTCTAATGTGTTTAATTAGGTACTTAAAATAGAGAATGCAGCATCCAAGTGAGCACAGAAGCATTACCCCAAAAACTGTGATTGCTGAAGGGCTGTGATAGAGTTTTCAGTTGAGGCTGCTGTCCTAGAATCATAGAATATTATCATCATGCTATCAGAGATGGAAATATATGCACATACACACAGTAACATCATCCCCAGTTGAACTTGTTGTCCCCTCAAGGTCACAATAAAATCATTGCCCACAGTGATTTTATTCATAGATCATATAATTTGAAAGGTCTGGTGCTGCCTTTTAAATTGTGTTTTAAGATTGTCAGCTTCCAGAAAGATTACAGACAGGCTTGGTCCTGCTTTTAGAGAGAGAAAGAGTGGTAAGTTTGTACTAGGACTTATTGGTATCCCAGTAAACAACTTGATACTTGCATCCTATAGCAAAAAATATCATGGACCACTTTACTGGGGAAATTGCAAGGAAAACTGATTTTAACTTGTCCTAAACTATATGTAAACCCAAGTTAAGATACTGGAAATGCTGAGAGCTTGAGGAATTGTTTTAACATCCCTGTTCCTACAGGGATGTTACAACTATCCAAACAAAGCCTTGGAGCTGTGTGGAAACCTCCACAACTGGGAAGTCTAGAAGAATATTCCTTAACCCTAAAAAGAAATGCAAAGGGGCAGCTGCAGGTGATGTAGTTTTTGTTTGAAGCCTTGAAATTGCTATATAACCTGTAAGTGGTTGCCTTTTGTGGGAGATCAAGAGAGTTTGTATGAGTAGGTGCTGCAAGGAATGGAACTACAGAAAGAGGAAGATAACTTTTCTCTCCTAAAGTTGCAATGGTGCCCAGCATAGGGAATAGAAAGTGTGTTAGGTTCTGCTAGGCCTAATTTAAAAACACCACAGAAAAGGTCAAAACAAGACTTTAGGGAACAATTTACAAGGTGCCTGAAAACTATTAGAGCTTATTTTTCATGTGTCAGAAACAAGAAGCTGGCTGTAATACTAGGAAGTGATTAATGTCTAGAAATGGCACTTGAAGAAAATAAGGTCTTGAAACAAAAAAAAAGCAATGCTTTTAGGTTCTCCAGGTAGGAAATTGGGTAAGTTCACTTCAGTCCAGCAAAAGTAAACTGTGTTAGAAGAGGTTGTTAAGAGCTTGGACATGGGGAGATAACCAAAACTCCTGTTAAAGCTTCTTAAACCCTAGTCTACACTAAGGAAAGTCTTTGGGTAGAGAAATTAATTTGAAATTGAGAGTACCTGAAAAAAAAATGGAGTGGTGATAAAGTACTTTTCTACATTTGATTATCCATTCTGGAATCTGCTGTTCAATACACTGTTCATGTAGTAAATGATCTCTAAAAGGGAGTGGATAGTAAAAAGAGTAACCTCTGCTAATCATGTAGAGGTATTCAGGGTCAGAGCAACAGGAGGGATGTGGAGTTGCAGAGAGATTTCATGCTGGAAAGGCAAAAAGGACAAATGAAATACTCTGCTACACTTAAATTCAGTGTATTTGTCCTACTATAAAGGACAAGTAGCTGGGCTGTGCTTCCAAATGCATGCATCAAAAGAACAGGTAGTTGTCTCATCTTTCAAAGAGACTAAACTTTAATGTGATAAATAACCTCTTTCTCAACAGATGTTCATACAATAGGGTCAAGTGCTTTAGCAGCTACATTAAGGAAATAAATATTAGATGTAGTACTATTAAAACTGTGGGGGTTTTCCTCTTGCAAATTAGACACTGCTTTAAACCAGAAGTGTGTGAGAAGTAGAATCACAGCTCAAAAGAGGTGGAGTGGCAATCTGAAAAGCCACAATGGCAAATGGAGTGTGGATACAGCCAAAAGTAGAAGGAGAATTGGCAAACAGTTGGGCATAAAATTGCTGTTTCACCAAAGTTGGGTTTTGTTCTGAGTTTTAGAACTAAATATCACTGCATTCTAACAACTGATTGGGAAATCAAGGATGTGAAATCCACTTTGCAAAAGTTCCAAATCAGCTGATGTAAACTACGTAGTTGTTCCTAATGTTAAGAAAAATATAAGTGAGAATAGGAGAGAGGGAAGTGGTATAAAAGATGATAGAAATTCTGGTAGGAAAACTCCTGCCTTCTCTTAGAGTCTTGATTTATATTGTAAGTATTTATTTGGGGCAAATTATTGTGATTAGTCTCCCTTTCTAAGGATATGGATACCATAACACACCATGGAACTAACCCAAAATTCTGATACTGGCACACTGAGAAGATTTTAATGGTTCATGATAGATCAGATTATCATATTTGCCAGATTGTATTAAGGGAAAATATCAGCAACATTTCATCAAGTCTCTAGCCAGCATAATCCAATTTAAAATGAGGATGATACAAAAACCAGTGCAGAACAGGAAAGAACAGTAAAAGGAAGAATTACAATCTGAGAGGCAAATGCAATGCAAGAAGGAAGAAAAATCTTGCAGTATAGTTGCTTGACACACTTGCTGCTACCACAGAATGACTTTGCTTGTAAGAAGAACCAAAAGGACAGATTAATTCCCTGTCAAATCACATTTTCCCCTTGAGACTCCAAAGAACATTAAAAATGGGACCAGTAGGTTTTCAGTGACTCCTCATCTGAATCCTCCAGAGTCCATCTAGCAGCTGTAAGGTCTTTTTTTCTAGACCAGTATGAGGTATATCATTCTTCAACATTCCTTTCTCTGTTACCTCTTACATGAGAAGACTTCTTTTAAATAAATGTATTCTCTGCTCAGTCTTCAGCTGCAGGGATGGAGATTCTTGTTTCAAGTAAAGCACACTCACTCTAAATATGCACTAGATAGTGGATTCCAATCCTTCTCTGGGATTCTTTTTTGTCCTTATCCAAGCCTTTAGGACCAGTCCAGCTCAGGAGAATGCATGGAGCAAAGGAGAGAGAATGTGTCAGCAATTCTGTTCATTTCTATTTATTCTCTAGAAGTGATTGACAGCTTTTGAAGTATCTTTTGGACAAAAGGTTACTATATTTTACAGGGAGATTCATCCTTAGTCATGCTTTTGATATGCATGTAAAGTGAGTCACCATCACCTCTTCTGTATTCACAGGGTAGAGGTGGAGGAGATGACCTCTTCCCTCAGTTTCTTCTGAGCCAAAGCTCTTTAGATATTCTAACCAAGAAACAAATGCTTGTATCTGACTAGAAGAGGATTCCTTTTCCACACTGCTGGCTTTTTCCTGGTAATTTTGCTTGCTAAACTTCAGCAGCAAAAAAAAAAAAGAAGCTTTTAATGTTTTAAGTGGGCTGTGAACATAATTTACCACTTTGGGTTTAATTAATTGTTGATACCCAACTCTTGTCAAATGTAATTTGCTTTGAAAGAAGCATGGCAGCAAATGGAGTACCTGGAGATTGTATTCTAGGGCTTGAGAGCCATGTTCTGCTAAGAAGAAAAGAACGCTCCACGGGTTCTGAATTCCCATCCTTCTGTTCCCAGAATTCTCCCACCTTCTCAGCATCCCTGTTCTCACTCTTCATCCAACTGCTTGTTAGTCCTTTATCTGCCATTTTTCTCCCTGACTTTCACTCAATTGCCTCCTCTGTCTTCCCTCCTCTTTGCCCAAATGATTTGGCTTTCCCCTGACCCTCCCTCTAGTTCCCACTGGCCTTGCCAAGTAGGCTCCAATCTTCCCTTGCCAGCTTCCTGCAGCTTCCCACTCACCAGATCTGTTACAATCTACTTTTTTCCTTTTTCCTCACTTCATTCATGCCCTTTTTGCATTCTAGTCACATTTTCCTTTCTCTGTTGCCTAGGTGTCAGCACAGAGGAGTTGAAAGCATAGGAGAAACTTCCTGGCTTGTGTATTCAGTGCTTACCTAACCAAAGGGCTGAAATTGGGGTGGGGGGAAATCTCTTCTTAAAAAGACTAACTTTTATCCTTGAAGTCACATTTGTTAAATAGAGATTGTAAAACTACTTCTTGGTGAAGTTCTGAAACCTTTCCTAGTTCTGCTGTGGCAATACTCTTACAGGAAATGTTAATGCACAAAAGATACTCACTGGCTGGGGCTGGGTGCTATGGTTCTGTAAAACCATGTGGGTGCTCTGACTTGGAAACTTGGGGAGACCCCTGACAATATTGGGAGGGTCAACAGGCCTTAGAAATCTTAACTGATATAGTTGAAAAAGAAAAACTAAGGAGAATTGCTGTTTGTTGTGGTTTTCAGCTTTTTCAGTGTTATTAGCATGGACAAATTTCCTATTCCCATAGTGCCTTAAAGATGTGTTTTAGGCCAACTCAGTAAAAAGCAAAATACTACTCTATAAATTGCACATTGTTAAACCTATGAAGTTCTTGCTACCAATAGAAAGGTGCCAGTATGCACAAAAATGAGGCTTCTGTCTGTGCACATGCATTTTGTTAAGATTTTGCTTTATTTTTTCTTTTATCCATGTTTCTTGAAATGTTTGGAGCTGCTTTCTGTCAGATGAGCTCCATGTTGACTGTTTGCCTCAGATTCTATGTCAAAACTCTGCAAAAGTTGGCTGGTGTTATTTGTCTAAGCAAGTGAAAATATGGTATTGTAATAGCAACTTGAGTATTGAGCAGTCTTTAAATTTCATTTTATCCTGCATCGTTTTAAACAGTTTTGATAGCATATAAACAAATTGCCTTGGTTCCCCTTTAGTCTGTTAGAAGAGGGAGCTATCCTTCAACCATAAGATAATTAAAGCCTCTCCTGCCTCTTAATCTCAGCTCTCTCCCTTTGTTCTTAGTGGTGAGAGTGTGCAATTCAACCAGAGCCAAACTAGTAAAAGTCTGGTCTAAGGCTGGGATTTTAGTGTCTTCTGAGATGAAAATTAGTGTCTTCTAAGATGAAAAATTAGTCATCAAAACTGTTGCAATTCAGTCATCAAATCTGATTATAAGGACTGTGTCTGCATTGAGTCAGCCTAAGGATCTAACTAATGAGTATCCTGCACTGGTTCTCTGGGTGGATTTTGAGGTCATCCCTGTATGGAGGGTGGGAAAAGGACCTGGTGTGCCTCTGCATTCAGGTTCATACCTTCTATTTCCAGGCTCCATAGAGATTCCTGTGTGCTGGAGACTTTCCTGTGTGCAGCACTATGGCCTGGAGTTTCCTCTTCTCATGGCTGAGGCTTCTAGTACAATCCACCAGCTCTCTACTCTTGTAGCAAAAGATCTTTTCCAAGGCTGTTCTGAGCTTCTAGTCTTCTGGATGGTTTAGTATGCCAGATTATGTCACTCGAGGAACTTTTCTCATCATCCCTGTGTAGAGGTGTTGCCTGTCTAGTTATACTTTCTGGTTTGCTCTCTGCAGTTCACTCTCTCATTTCTGAGTTGGGCTTTGCTCCTTCTGTGTTGGTTTTTTTTTTGTAGTGACAAGTCAACAGTAACAAGAGCTATTTTGTAAATTACCTCAAATGGCACTTGTTATGTTTTAATGGATAAACTCCAGTTTTTCTACCTGAACTGTCACCCATCTCATAATTGTTTTGTTCCTTGTGTTAAAATAAGCAGTGATTTTTTTACACCTGCTTTGACTTAGAGCTCTGTAAACATGAAGTAGCTATTATGAGATGCACTGAAAAACCTTCTCCACAAACTAAGCACTGAGTATGTGGATGCTTGCAAAGATTTTCATTTTCTGTGTTTGTGTTTGAAAGTCAATTTCCATGTCTCACCTTTTGCTTTAGAAACTTCATTAACATAGCTTTTTTACCAACATAGCAGTACTCCAAAGGCATTTGATGTGGTTGTTTCTTTATACCTTTAGTGAAATTTCCCTTGGTATTAACTGGGTTTCACTGAATGTAAAACTAGTTTAGCATTTCAGTGCACTGATTTTAAGTTTCATCTCCTTAAACACAGAGATTCACAGGTACTTGTATGTGTGTATGTAGTTTCTTTATTATTATGTCTCTTTAAATACCTAATTTTGGTGAGTAAAAACCATTCTCCTGTGATAAAAAAAAACCTGGTAACGTGCCATTACATACAAAGTTTCACCAAAGTATTTTCTATCTTTGGCCTTTTTTTATGTGAAAATTACTCCCTTTTTTTGATTTTTCTACCTCTTTCTGTACCAAAAAAAAACCCCCTACATAGTCTGTCTTGTTTCAATGAATCTGGGAGAAAAAAAAGCCCTTGTCTTGATGGTAGGAACCTAGGATTTCCTGGCATGACCCAGGAGCTGGAATTGGATGTGACAAGTGCAGTAACAAACACTCTTGAGGAAATCAATTACTTGCTTTTGCCTCTTTATCAGGTTCATGCTGTTTTAAATTAGGTGCACCTGTAAGACTGCAAGGGAATATATTTCAGTGCACTTCCTTAGACAAAATAGAGAGCATTTTTAACTCACTAATGTGGTGACTAGTCACCTTAATCTGTGCTGCTTGGAAATTTTTTCTAACTCATTTTTTTTCTTAACTCATTTATTTCTTCCTTTTTTTTGTTTGCTCCTCTTTAACCTGTAGCAATCAATACTCTTCCCCCTGTTTTTCAGTGGTGTTTTTACATGACAGCACTGAAAACATGACCCTTGGAGATCCTTCCTGACTAACATAAGCTGATGTGGCACAGATCACTCAGGCAAGAGGAGTTAGAAGGATCCTGTTTGGATGCTTTTTATCTCTCTTTTGTATCCCTTTCCTTGGAACAGCTTCAGCTTGTGAAAGTTGTCCTAGTTGCAGCTTTACCCTGCAAGTGGCACTTGGATTGAGATATTGTAAGTCTGGAATACAGCAGGAAGCAATGGCTAAAAATAGCTGTAAATATTGCCTTATCTTTGAGAGTATTAATGGACAAAAATCTATACTGCCCTCATCTGTTCTTTTCCTTTTAATTCTTAAACATCTGCTTCTCTAGCTTTTCCTCAAAACAGCAGTTCCAGACTCAGGGATTTCATCTTAGATCCAACAACTGTCTAATAGCTTAAAATATGTATTAAATATATGCAGCACCTGGGAAACATTTACCTTGTAAAAGCAAGATTTATTTTTTTTCCCTTCTTTTTGGTTGCTTATTGCTTTGCTTAAAAACTCAGTTTTCAGGCTGGACTTTGTGCTCATTTCCACATTAGGGTGCATAAAATCATCTTAAGGACGTTGCCTTCAAATGTGGTGGGACAACTGAAATTAGGTATGCATTAACAAAATGTTTCTCATGTTCTAAAATTGGAGCAGAAGATGTAAGGTTTCTATAACAATTTCTTTGAAGCTCCTGAATGTCTTTTCTAATGTAACTAGAAATGGTGAACATTAGGAAACCTTTATAAAAGTACTGCATTTTTGAAGATAAAGCAGAGTTAACTGCCTGGCTACTCTTGAATCATAAAGATCTCCTTGACCAAATGTTGGATTTTCTCATTTTAGTCCTGCACAAGCTAATCCTTTACCATTTCTGTTCCTCCTTTCCTCATGGCAGAAGACTCCTTTCAGTGTTGAAAGGATTTGTGTGTTACTGAATGCACCTTTGCTGCTAGCAAGTGCTCTAACATCTGTTGGAGTGACAGTCAGGATTTCCTTTTTGCTTTGAAATTGATGTCACACCTCAAGAGCAGTATCATGCAGAGAGATTCCTTTTCCTTACTATTAAAAAGATAAACATTTCCTGTGGTCTCTTACCTGTCATTTCAAAATTGTAAGTGCTGCTATGGTTTGTTTTCTAAGTGTAGAGGCAAATGTGCTGAGTATTGAGCAGCTTTGGCTGCCCAGCAAGGAGAGGCTGTGCAGTCTACAGGGTCCAGAGATCCTGAGTCATGCAGCAGCTGATTTGTGACTGTCTTGTGTTATTGAGATACTAGTGGAAGTTAGATGGAACAAGAAAGATCTAATTATGAGGGTAGAGAGGATATTGCATTACTGGAAATAACGTAATTGGCACAGCTTGCAGATGGCACATTTCTAGCTGCTGATCTGTGAACTGCTTGTCACTGATTCTGCAGGAGTTATTTATTTGGTGGCATTTCTTATCATTAATGTCCTTTTAGAAATTTTGGGAGGCTAAGTTAGACAATAATGGGGTTTTAAGAGCTGAAGTTAGTGTCCAAGCACTTCTTAAATAGAATCTTTAATTTCTCATGGTACCATGCAAAAATAACTCTCTTTACCTTTCCACTTTCTTTTTTCCAATCTCTAAGATCAAGTTTTAAATTACCTTTGTGTTCTGACAATTTTTTTCTCACCTTCAACCCTGTCTGTTTGTCATTTGCTTGAATGTGGCTATTTCAGATTTACTTTTAGTATGCAGATTTTGGTTAACTAACCTGGAGGAAGAGGAGTTGTTAAGTATTTTGAGGAGAAATTCTTCTAGAGGAAGAAAAAGAAGAGTCTTCAGAACAGTTTTTAATCTAAGTAGATGAGCCTACCACATGTGTACAAAGCAAACCCTAAGCTGCTGATTAATAAAGTAAACAGAAATACAGAATCACAGAACATTCATGGCTGGAAATGACCTCTCAGATCACCAAGTCCAACCAAAAACCTATGAACATAAAAAAACCACACACCTATTTGTGTGGATTCCAGGCTTAGTTTTCTCTCCATCTGAGCATGTCTTGGCACTGCAATCTCCACCTGTCCTGGGATTTCTGAAGCCCATTGCTTAACTGGGAAATCTGCCTCTTTGGACCACAGCAGGTTTAGTATTAACACAAGGAGGAACTTGTTTGCAGTTCAGGTGCCAGAGCACTGGCCCAGGCTGCCCAGGAGCCTGTGGAGTCTCCTTGTCTGGAGCCATTGCAGAGCTGCCTGGACACATTGCTGTGTGAGCTGCTCTAGGTGATCCTGCTCTGGCAGGGGGGTTGCACTAGATGAGCTTTCTAGGGCCCTTCCAACCTGTAACATCCTATGATTCTTCTTCCCACTCCCACTTCTTGTTCTCTTGTGGTCAGCAGCAGGCTAGGAGCTCTCTGGGAAGCTGGGGCCCTGGGCTGTGACCTTTTGTAAAGCTGGCAGAGATCTGAGGAACCTTGTGTTCTGTCTGGGCACCCCTCACCTCCCTGGTGCTCTCTGAGGTTCTCCCTTACAGCTGGGAAGAGAAGTTAGGGACTCATGATCACTTACCTTGTAAATGTATGCTTTTATTGCTCATCTGTCAGTGGAGAAATAATATAGTCTATCTATATTTCTATATTCTGCAAATGAATGTTTATCTTTGTGCCTTGCAAGCCTAACAGGGAGAGAACCTGTGAAATTCCATTTGCATGAAGTTATTGCAACTGCAGTTGGGTATTTACAAGTTGTGATCAGGTTTACTGTCTGAAACACTTACTAGGTTTAATGAACAGAACTCTTAGTTGATAGGCTTCTTGAAGCTCCAGCCTGGGTATAGAGGTGATCCTTCCTCTAAAGGAACTACTTTAATCTTGTGGTGCTTTCTTTATTCATAGCAATGGAATGCTTTATGTTCCTCATGCAGTCAGGTTGTATGGATCTTAAAACACTTGCTGTCATTGTTCAGGTTTTCTTCAGGAAGCTGTATGTTAAATTCAAGAGTATTGTATTAATTCCTTGACTTTCCTACTAATACTGTAGCCTGTCCTCAGTGTTTGAGGTTAGTAATGAGGTTAAAAATTAAAACGGGTATAGAAATCACCCTTTGTGTTTTTGTCTTTGACGTTGGGGGTGATTGAAATATGAACCTGGGTATATAGAACTTGTAAGATATAGAGGAGGGACAAACTGTCCTGTCATACTCCTTCTCAACAGACCTACCAGCTGCACTAGTGTGTAGCTAATGCAGAATGACTTCAGAGAGCAGAAGAGACCTTCCCTTAGATACTTTCTGACAACTGGCTCATCTTTGCAGATTATTGGCAAGAGCCACATTAAGCCATTCTGTCACTGATCCTTTTCTTCATCGTTCTAATTCCTTTGCTCAGCAGGATAAACTACAAATTCCCTTGGAAATTCCCTGCTGCTAAGCTGAGAGAAGAGGTGCTCAGTGTGACAGGACAGCTGAACGTGGGCTGGTGGTTGTGCTGGATGGCAGCTGAGTAGCCCAGGTTAGCCTGTGCTTAGGGTAGAAAAGCAGAGCTCAGAACTGAAAGGATTAGGTGCCACCTTTTTTGATTTGTTGTGCTTAACAGCAAGTTAAATTTATCATAAAGTAAAGGTACCATTTGGTAACTCTGATTCTTTTCTCCAGGGGTTTGAGAGAGAGCATCCATTGCACCTGGTGTATCATCTGACATCAGGGATGTAGATGCAGACATGAAAGCAAAGGAAGCAAAACACTCTAAATCCAGAAGGAATTTAAGCACTTAGTGATCCCTGCTGCAAGTAACTGAAAGCAAGCAAATTAAACGTGAGGAACCAAGAAATTGTGATTCAGGTGGTGGTTTGATCTTGAGGAGGCTCCTTTTCCTGTGGTGCTGCCCAGTTAGTTCCTCAGCTGTATTGCACTGGGTGTTTTTGTTTGGGGCACATCAGCAGCTGTTGCTATGTGCAGGTACTCCTGAAATCACTGATGCAGAATGCAGCAGGAAAATACTACAGGCTTCCTGAAGAGAGACATTTCATGGCAGGGACTGGTGAGGAAAACATTTTACAGGTGTGGGGAAAAACTCACTTATGGTCACAAGTCCATACAAGGCTGTTTAACAGAGAATCTTGCAGATCATCCTTGGACAAAAGGCTCACCTAAATTAGAAACTTCCAAACACCTATATTTACTCGGCCTAACCTGTGTTTTTGAAGAGCACTTTAACAGTTTGAGCAGGTTTAATAGGATTATAAAACTCCTATCTGTGTGATCTGGTCAAATTGAGGAAGATGGCTGTATAAAATATTAATGCCTGATAAGTGTCATCATTTTCTTTGAAAATCTTCATTCCTCCTTCTACAACAGCAGCAAAGAAACATGAGGAAAATGGTGTCCTGTGTTACACTCATGTTAGGATGCTCAAAGCTTCTTTCACTTTTAGTTATTGTTTAGACCTTTTGTTGCTTCTCCCACTGTTTTGGTTTGGTTTGTTTCTTTTTCTAGCACTGAGTTAGAGACCCAAACATGATGATGCGTGAACAAATGAATAATGAAGTGCTGAACAAAATGAAGCTTCCTCCCACCCTGGCAATCATTTTTTGGAAGAAGTAAGACTGAAAACTCCCTTCAGGCTGTTAATTTCTCTGAAGAGGGTTTGGAGTGGCAAAGCTTGGCTTACCAAGAGAGTTCTCTGCCCACTGTATGGCACCTGCAGCAGAGTGGCTGCTGTTAGCAAGCTGTAGGAGCTCCTAACTGATCTTGCTGCCTTTTTCTATTTTCCCCTTAAGCTTATTCTTAGTTACATGTGATATTTTGGATTCCAGCTTGCCTGCATTACAGCTCTGAATGAGTTTGCAAGAGGGGATCTCTAGCTCTGTGGCAGCACACCTGCACCAGTAAGCCAGGCTCAAGAGCAGGATGAGTTTGCTTGGGCTTGACACAATGCTGTGACACCTCTGAGGGTTTTGGTGTGCCATTGGCTGTGAGCTCAACATTCCTGGGCAGATTCCTGTTTGCCTGTGCCCCAGGACTTTCTTTGGAGCATTATCTCTAAACTGGAATTGTGTTAGATGAGTTTTCATCCCTTGTGGGCTTCCCACCTGCTAGTTTAAGTTTTTACTGGGCAAGTGTTTGGTTTCATTCTCATTTACAGTTCACATGGGCGTAGCCACTGTGTTACTTTCATCTCTGCATGTGTATCACATTCTTCTCCATTTATTGTGTCATAATTCTAACATTGAGTAATGTTCTTCTCTCAGGTGAGAGCTGGGTTTCTTTTTAACTCTTTTAGTTCTTAGCTGAGTTCTATCTTTTTCTATTGTTTCTTTTTATACTCCTGCTTCTGCTCTGAGCTCAGAGTACAAACCCTTGGAGAATTTACAATAATCTTGTGTCCCCTGTAGGTTAGCTGAAAGTCAGATAGGTTGCAATGCTTTTTAAGGGTGTCAGGCACTTCATAAATAATTGTGGTTATTTATATGTATATATGTGTTTGTAAATATAAATGTCTGTGTATTCTTCATATATATATATTTTATAAAACTCAATCCTTATTTTTCTTTTTTACTCTTCATAGAGGTCACCTCTGATACTAATGAATACAAATAACAGGTATAGTGTTATTATTTTATGTCTTTCTTGCTTTGTGTTGGTTTTGGGGCTCATCTTGCTCTAGGTTCTCTTATACTTTGGTGTGCACTTGGGTGTTTTTTGGTATTGGGAATATGTAGCATTGTTATTGGTCCTCAGAGGTTATGGGACTTGACCAGGTTCTTTTGCATGACTCTGTTAATACTTTCTTGTGGAGTGTCACTATGGGACTGCAACTTTCTTGGTTTCTGACAACAGTGCTGAAAACACCTTCAGAGATCAGACTTTTCACCTCTCCTGTGCTTGGTGGATCTGAGCTATCCTCTTCTCAGTGTGGTGGGAGACATGCTATAATTCTCTCTTTTGTTTATTAGAACTTAATATTCCTCCAAGGTTGTGAAGCACCTGAGATCAAACTATTGAGACACTTGCAGCAACCACTGGTCTGGTCACAGTTCATGGATTATAAACCTAGTTCTACATAGAATGAGAAGAAAGGTTTCTGTTCTGTTGCAGATGGATCAATGAAGATCTCCTCTCAACATTAAGAACTTGAAACTCCAAGGAAGAAATCACCTATAGCTGACTCTGTGTTTCTTCCAGAGAGCTCTGGTTGTGAACATACTGTAAAGAGTATGTAAAGAGGCTTTGTCATTACCAAAAGTTGTTAGGATGGGAGTAGAGAAAAACTGATTTCTACAGAATGAATGGAAACATCAGGCATGGTTTACTGATCAATGTAGAGCAACAGAAGATGATGTACTTGAAGTATATAAGAGAGTGCATATTTCTGGAGGGAAAAAAGAGTTTCTATTCAGTCATTCATCCATTTCCCTGAAAGGTTTAAAAATAGAGGGGCAATTAATTAAACTTCACAGCTGTCTGGGATACTATCCTAGCTCTTAGAAATAAATTATGGTATTTAAGGTAGATGGAGGGTATACACCTAACAGAAAGTTTTCAAGCTTTTGGGGCATGAGCCTTTGGTGGTATTAAGGTTAAGAAGGAGTGTTTCTTTGTATTAGTTATTTCCTGACTTCTTGTTGTGACAGAGATGTCAGTGAACTAAAGGAAAAAGTAACACACCTAATAGAGAAATGAACGTTTTTGAGATGCTGTTGACATCTGAACCTTTTTTACTTCTGTGTTATCTGGGAACTCCTTGAAGTCATGCCTTGCTTTTATGTAGATCTTGCTGTGGTCAGCTGCAGTTTTATCCCTTTGCTGTGTAAGCTGCTTTACTATGCTTTATTTAGGACATGGGAAGCCAGTTAGAAGGTATAGCTGTGTAGAAGAGTAGTGCTGCCTTGCTGTGGGAAAAGACTGAGAACAAACTGGATCCTTTACACTGATTTCTAGGGTGTTTATGGATGTAGGGAAAGGCTTTGATAATGATGGAGTTCTGAACTGATCTGAATGCCTTTACCTGGTGGGAACATGAAAAGGCAAGATGATGCAGCAGGGCTCTTAGGTTAGGCACAATGGGATGGGGATACAGGTTCTGGCCATGGCCATCTCAGAGTACAGACAGAATAAACTCATGCCTCCTGTGTCTGTTTAGATGCACAAGTACTTCAACATGACATTTTCATATTAAGGTATTTTACCAGCCAGGAAGATTTAGGTTTGTTTGCTGCTCATGTGAAATGTTAGATGATTTTAACAATCAGATGCATAGCAGCCTATGAACTAATGCTCACTTCATGCTCAAAATGCCTTTGAGCTAAATCTAAGAAATAAGTGAGAGTTAAATTGTAACAGGGATAAATACCTCAGAAAGGCTGTGGAGAGGATGTGTGGTATCAGGGTCCCCTACTCATGGAACCCATCTTCTGAAATCAACTGTTCCCAATGGAGCAATAAGAAGTGTTGCTGTTTAGGCAGACACAGCACAAAGTATCACTAGATGTTTCTTTAAAGATTTGGAAAAACAAGAGGTAAGTATCTATCTACAAAGATGAGTATCAAGTTAGAAGAACAAAAGTTGTAATAAGAAAAATCTTTCTGGTACTAACACAGTAACAACTCAGTAAGATGGGAACTATTTAGTTGCTTTATTTCCTTCTAATTCTTTTTAATGTTTTAAAGAAAAAGTTCATATAGCTTCTGATTTTTATCTTTTTCCCTAAGCTAATTGATAAAGGTTTGATATTAGCATTATTTCATTATAACCTTTTATTAAGCAGCTTTGAACCTGAGGAAAAACTGGGGGAGAGGGGGAAAAATAAGAACTTACTCCAATGTGTGCAGTTCTTCTCTTGTTTTTCTTTATGGATTAATTTCTAATTACTTAAGAAAAGTAGAAAATAGTCTCATATGTGAATCAAGGTGCTAAATAAGTTGTTTGTTTTGCTTCTGGGTGAGCCCAGAGAAGCTGTTTCATATTCATGTCCAAATCTTTGCGTCGTGGATTTGCTGATGCCACGCACGTATTGTAGTAACTTAATTTGTACTGCTGTATATTTGTAAGTAATACTGTTGTAGCTGGGTTTTATAAGCAAGCCTTAATAGTTTCATTTCTCTCAGATCTGTTTGCAAACTATCCCATAATTGGGGCTGGTTTATTGATCTCTGAGATTACACATCTGACACCACACCGGTTAATAAACGGTTTTGTTGGCTTGCTTTGAAACTGACTGTTTGAGAATGCAGAGTTCTGTTATGCTGGAGCATTTAAATTGCTTATGTACTGGAATATTTACTACCCTCTTTTGTTGTTTCATTTCAGAATGACCTTATTTAAAAATGTATGAGGCTATTTATAATCGACTCGGTGGCAGTGATTAAAGAGGTGTGAATAATAGCTTATTGGAAGTTGACAGCTCCTTGTTTGCTAAACCACTGTTAGAACATTTATGGTGCTCAGTTATAGCTCATTTTTCTGAGGGGAAACTGCATTTTGACAAGTGGAGAGAACAGGTGTATCTAGCTGACATTTTTATTATGGAAAAAAAAAATATATAGTGTTATTTCTTGGACTCCATAAGGTTAATTGATTTGCTTACCCTGTGTCTAATGATCTGTCTGTAGTGTATGGTTAAAATAGGAGTGAGCAGATTCATTTTTACTTCTTCCCAAAGAGAAATAGTAGCTCCAAACAGATTTGATCAAGCAGTCAGACATCTGTAGAGTAAGACTGGTCTCTGGTGGTTTTGATCTTAGATTAGGATTCTAAGTATCTCTAACCCCAGGAAGGCAATCAGGTGCTCTTTTCATTTCTATTCAAAAACAAGAATCCAAGGAAAAAGGACTGTGACTTGAGTTGCAAATCACATCCAAATAATTCAGCTTTTTCTGATAATATACATAGACACTGATGAACTTGTAGATAAGATTGATAATCAGGTAATATTCAGTGTTTATCCATACAGCTGAGAAGCACAAATAACTTTAGAGTTTATGTTCCACTCGTTTGACTTAGTGGTCACATTTTAAACTGAACAGTAAATAAAATCCCTGTTTATCCTAGTGTCTTGACTTATAGGAATAAGTAGTTCCTTGTGGTCTGTGGCAGTGTAAAACAGAAGACATTTTAAATTACTTTATAGAAAGGATATGTCAGAAATATGCAAGGACTTCTATGTGCATCTTGAGTTACTTGCAACCAAAAATTGGTAGTCATTTTTCTTCACTACAGTGAAGAAACACTACAGTGTTTTCTTCTAGCAGTCAGCCTGGACATACTTTAAATCTCACTCTGCACATGAAAACTATGTATTCCAAGTGTTTCATAAGTGGTGCAGAAATTCATTGTTTCATATTGGCTGATTACTCAGAAGGTGTTACTGATATTACTGCAGTGTCATGCTTAATCACAGAATCACTGTAGAATTATAGCAAGAATTTATCATGTTGCTAGATCCTTTAAAAATTCTTAATGGAATCAGTGGCTAGAAACAAAATGCTCTCATACAGGATATCTCTCCTTAAATGTTAGCTCATCACTTCACAGTCTTCACCCCTTAAGGCACTAAGAGTGCAGAATTAGTATTCCAAGTGCAGAGTTAATGGGCCATTAGAATATCTAGATGCTGTTTAAATAAATACATTTTAAACTTAATCTGCATTACTTCCTAAGAACTAGATTGTGATTTTTTTACAGAACAAGGATGCAGTTTCCTAGATGTGTTTAAATTCTGACAATGTATTCTTTCAGCCATTCTAGTTGATAACCACACTTCTCACACAGCTTCCTCAAAACCCTGCTCTGCTTCAGCTGGCCCAGAACAGACATGACATTCCACTTGGGAGCTGGCTGCTTTGTAGCATTGAGTGTTGGCATTGTGGGCAGTCAGTCCAAGTGCCTGGGAATTGTCCTCAGGAAAGGAATCTGACCATCATATAGCTTGAAGAAAAGAGTAGATACCTTGGCCAAGCTGGTAACTAACC